>CANDYH010000462.1:0-14594 GCA_947396885.1 Heligmosomoides polygyrus polygyrus | reverse complement strand
CTTTTAGGCTAGGTCGCTATTTACCTGGTCATACATCATTCTGAAGACGAACAGAACGACGGCCATCGACGAGAAAACCACGCAGCCCACTTGGAACTATAAGTAAAAAACAGGCCGTTGTTGCAAATCTCCTTGAAAAATATAGTGGCCTTCGTTTTACCCCGAGCTCAGTCGGTTTCTGAGTGTACCCGGTGAGCACGCTCCTCCAGGTGTTCGTTCCCAGAAGCTTTGTGGCCCGGAAGGCGTTTCGGGCTTCTAGCGCCAAAAGACCGATGCCTGCAATATTTAAGCTGTGATAGTCTTGCTAATGACGCTAATAAAGATATGCAACTTGAACATTTGACGTCGATTCCTTCATGTTGCCCACTAAAAAAGCACTCAACGTGTGAGAGTGCTAATTTTCACTAATACACACAACTTTGGTTTGCTATAGGAGAATGTGAACACAAGGGTCTATTCTGTGTTATCTTGACGTCATTCGCCACTGATCGTCTAAGGCATTCCTCTCTATACATCTACTGAAGAAGTAATTTTACGTAGCCGCTTCTGACAGGTCCTAAAAGATTTGAGGGATTGCCTGCAAGCTGCCTTCCATGTTGTGAAGTCGTCGAAATAGACTAAAGAAAATTTGGATAAAAAAGCAAGAAATTGTGCAATAACGAAGCAGCTGTAAACCTTTTCAAGGAGTCAGAGACCCTTTCTCTTCTTTGGCATACTACGGTTAATATGATATTTGGCATTTACACCTACTGTAAAAGGCAAAGCGACGCTTCTGTTTACGCTAGGGTAGTGAGGGCCGCGCCCTGCTCGGATGACATTTCACGACGAGATGGGGCGAAAACCAACAGGGTTGAACTTCCTATGACAAAAAATCTGCTCTGGGTGCATAGTCTACTCTGTAAATTCATTAAAAAACATTCGAAATGAACACAACAGCCAGCCACCTTACCTCTACCTTAAGCTACCGTAACTACACAGGAAGACACCTATCGTACAAATCCGGCATTGTGCAAAGCGCTAGGCTTAAAGAGGTCAAATAAACTATTGTTTTTGTGCTTGAATTTCCCTTAAATATGCTTACTTCAGAGACACAGAGATAAGCTACACCTGGGGTTCCCAAGTGTTCTTCAATTTCCCTACACACTCATTCAGGATAATTCAGGATTCAGTTGATTAACTTTCGCCATTGTGTATTAGATGAAGTCCCTTCCCTAGGAAATTCTTCAGTCAGAGAACAGCCTGACTTTCCCTGTAAATTCTGAAAAGTTCGACGAATTGCAGCTTATAGAGAGATAAATGTATATTAATATTATGCTGTCGCAAAATTACTCTTCGTTTCACGGTATGCATAACTAAATAGGTTTTTTACCCTACGTCACCCTGTCTCAGGAAAGCCACATATTTTGTTTGCTAGGGTTTTACTGCGCTTTAGAAAACAAATGTGGATGTCGGTCTAGTTTTTCTTGTTGATTTTTTCAGGGCTCCGCAAAATCATGAACCGACGCGACCATCAAGTCATCGAGATATTAAATTGAGACACTCTACGGCAGTGGCATCACATAGACTTGGAAGTGCTTTTGAGACGGACCGTTCTTGCGAACGAACGGTGAGGCTCTGCTTCGAAAAATTCGCTTCTGGCGAATTTGATCTCGAAGAAAAACCAGGTCGCGGGCGTAGGTCGTCGCATGACGAAGAAGCTTCCAGAAGAGCTGTCGAAGCAAATCCGGAGACGAATAAGCGTATGTTAGCAGAGGACCTTGTCGTACATCATCATTTGTTAGAAACGGTAAGTTGAAGAAGATGTCGAAGTGGATGCCTCATGAGCTGACCGAGGAGCAGCGTCTGGGACGTTTGGTCACTTGCTGCAATCTGCTGGTTCGCTTTGAAAATGAGCCATTTGTATGCTGTATTCTAACTGTAGATGAAGGATAGGTCCTTCACTATAACAGGAAGCGGAAATTTGTCTGGGTAGGCTAGGATGCTCCTCCAAATTCCCTTCCTAAACCAGACCTTCACCATCAAAAATTTTTTAGGTACCTAAGTTCTCCCTCACCCACCATATTCTCCTACCTTTTCCCTAATAATCGTCACTTTTTTCGAGCTCTTGATTCTTATTTGACAAAACAATTCGTAATTTGGCCGATGTTGAATATACCCTCCTTAATGTCGATAATTCCTGTGATCTCAGTTTTTATTCAGAAGGATTTGAATGATTACCTTTCCTTTGGCAAAAATCTGCTGATTCTAGTGGTCTTTCCCACAATTAGCAAAATTGTGTTTAGGTTGAGTTATAGCAGCTTGAAGAAAGCGATAGGTATCGACTGTTAATTTTGCGACAGCTTAATAGTTTCAGGCATGAGCAGAACAGGAAACCTTAGTACAGTGAGCTGCAGCAATGATTGGTCATTTTGTTGCATTAGTATAGGGCTCAAAAAAGTATACAATTTTGGGATGCTGGATCTAGCGGATAGTATATGATACATCTCCATTAGTATGTAATAGTGCTATTAAGAACAGCTATAATTTTTTGCCTAATACAGTACAACTCTCACTCTCCTCCAAAAAAACGAGAATTACTCCAACGGACGTCATCAATCTTGACATGGTGGTTCACGTTTCTCACCTTGTCAGCTCTACAAACATAGTATAACATACCGCACGACAGGAGCGATGTGGTGACGATGAACCAGAATCCGCAGCTGTATGCTCGCAGGCCAAGAAGCGCCGGGTGCCGGAACAGTATGACAGCTAGAGCTGCCGTCGCCAGCACACACGAGCGAGCGTTTTGGAAGAACACTTGCGGGTCCTGCAGGTATTGGTGTAAGTTGCATGGGTTTAGAATTAGTTACACTTTGTGTTTCGTAAACGACCCTTGCTAAGTTAAAACTTAATTGACTCTACCCTTTTCATTCCTTCACAGTTGAAGCTAGTCTTACACTTGTTCCCCTTACCGTCTTATGATCTACATACTCACATTATACTGAGCAAAGAGAAATCTCTAAATTGCTGTGACCTAATCCAACTACTGATGCTTATGGTTATTTCCTCCAATGATGAGCTTGAGTAGAATTGTGTAAGCTTACTTCTTCTAATGATAATACTTAGCAAAATTGTAGAAGGTAGTCTAATATTTTGTATTTTATCATGCAGTCTAATGTAGTTGTATCAACTATTATATAGGCCTCTTCGTGGTCTGGGTCTGGGTTGCCGGCTCCACATCAAATTTAACCAAAAACGTTCACCTAAAAAATATCCGCTTTTAGCCTTATTCTGCCTCGTTTTAAGTTTCGGAAACAAACTGAACATTTTCCAAAGTAAACTTATCGTATTCCAGACTAAGATAAAAAGCCTAGAGTTTAGAAAAAAGTTAATGTAATACCACTTCTTTCGAAACTTTTTAGTTCATCTGTTCCAAAAAGCAAACACCCAGTTCGAAAGTTTATGAAAAGTTTATTTTTCAAGAAAGAATAATGGTTGAAAGCTCATGCCTAAATTATTGCTTAAGGTACAGAAAGGCTGAATGTGTTCAGCGTTAAAAAATTAATTGTGCCAAGCACCCATGGTATTCACTTAGAGGAAACTGAAAGCCAAAACTTTTCTTTTGAAAATTGAAAATTTTAGGAAATTTCTAGCGGAGTTTCCTTATTAAGCGAGCTGAATGCACAAAGTTAAAGAAAATCAAACTGAAGTTTTCTTAGGTTTGCTTAGGAAGCAGGTTAATTTAACCCTCTCGAAGAGCCTTTTATTTGATCTGAAGATGATCGTTCTAATTCGAAGATGTTCAGTTTGATTTCTTTTTCTAAAGCTTACATAGAAAAGTGTTCATTTTAGTTTGAAAAGCATAACATTTTACAACCAATAAAATTTGTTTGGTAGGGCTCATCACAGAGCTTGAGATCTGCATATATTCATTCTGCTTCAAACACAAAAACAAATCCAGAATGTGAGTAATTTTACTGTGCACCGAAACTGCTAAGCGAACCAGCGGTCTTCAAATTTTAAGTAAAAATTGTACAAACGTTTATAGAAAACATTATTCAACTCTAGAAGCAATAGGTTATCAGATCTGTAGTGGTGAAATAAAGCGCAGTCACACCGCAGGTGTTCCCTTTCATACTGGAATATAGACTACTTATGTTTTCTTCTGGGGCTAGATTCATGAACGACTTACCGGCCGGTAGGTGTAAAATCTACCGCCACTCCCTCTTACCCGTGGTCCATGAACGCGCGACGGGGAAATACAGCAGTATATAAATGTCAAGTTAAATGCTACCTCGCTAGTTCGAGGCCCGGATTCAAACGAACACGCCAGAGGCAAATCCTACCCTGTTTTACTTCGACGGTCTATTACCCGCCACTTTCTGGGAACTTACCTCTGTTTCGTGACAGCCAAAGCAAGGGTCTTGCTGCCAGGGAAGATTTGCATTGGGTCAGAAATTAGCAGAAGAGCTAAACCCATGCATGGAAGTAAATGTTCCCCGACGTGCTGACGAGGTAGCACATCGACACTCACTTCAGGTTTTCTCCGCCGCGCGTTAATGAGTCTGGAGGTGGGTGTTAATCCTGCACTAACCCGCAGGTTAGTCATTCATGAATCCGGCCCCTGGTTTTCCCCGCCGCGCGTTTTCGAATCGAACATAAGTGGGGAGTGGCGGTAGGTTTTGCACTTAACTGCCTGTAAGTCGTTCATGAAGGGGTAAATGTTTTGGTCAGATTCATGAACGGGCACAGGAACGTTTCTGCCAAAGCAAGAGTTTTGCTCTCCCGCTAATTTCTGACCCAGCTCAACGACTCTGGCCCGTTGCCAACTCACCAGCCAAATGCTCGAAAGGGGCGCCTAGAAGGGTCAGAAATCAGCAGGAGAGCAAAACCTTTGGTTATGCGGTTATGAATCAGAAACAGAGGTAAGTTCGCACTAAGTGGCCGTAGAGGTAGATCGGGGTAGGATTTTCCGCCGGTCGCGATCATGGATCCGGGCCCTGATCTCACAGCACAACTGCAAATCGTGTGTTAGGTGCTACCTGTCCTTTCAGCGTTCCGTCCTTAAGGAGGATGTGGGCAACGATCAACGCCATTTCCGTGAGGAACAGTGCCGCCGCGCTCAGAGTTGGAGCAGAGACGAACGAGCTCTGCAACCAAATGCGTACATTAGGGTGGTGCTGTGGAAACGTGCAATGGACTTCAACCAACTTTCGTGTCGGAGTAGAAGGCCAGCTCCGATTTATTGACGGTGCAACGCGTGCCCGAGAACTCCTCGTCGCACACACAGACCGCCTGAAATGTATAACAGCTGTGGTGAAAGCTAGAGCCGTTTCGTTTGGTTCTAAGAAGCGCTGATTTTTTGAACGTTTTCTTTATACCAAATCTTAATGCTTGAAAATTAGGTCTTTCCCCACTTTCTGCGTGCATGTCTTTTACGACCCCCATTTAGGCAGAGACGCTGATATTATCGTGTCGCCCCACAGCACAGACTGATCAACGAAACAGGTAGATCTTACCACAGTTTTACCTCACCATTTTTTACCCGAACCATCGTGACGAAGAGTCCGGCTAATCTTGACAACGGACCCAACTTGTTATGCTTAGCCAGAAATTCGTAGTGGTAACGGCTACCTCGTTAGCGCTGCTGGTAGTCGTTACCGCGAGCAGAGCCCGGTTTCATAAACGCAAGAGTCGGTAAATCGCTTCTAGAAATTAACCTAACCGGCCCAATGCTAGAAAATTATAGGCACTTGCGCTTCACAAAGTTTGCGGTGAAGTATGCCGCGCCGGTAAGTTAACGGCTGTTCCGCAATGGCCGCCATGCTCGCAAAACCGATATTCCACAGTGCAATATTTCAAAATATTGTTTTGGATTTTCAAGACCTTTTGACGCCGCGATGTTTTGATGTAAGGTGCTAATTTGAAATTTTCGTCATCTAGAAAGCTAACTGAGCAGCAAGAAATTGCTCACATTCCACTCTGACCCAAAGCTATGCTTAAGAGTAGGCCAAGATTGGAATGCTGTCCATTGCAACCTTGAAATTAATTTTTGCCGGAATTCCAGAGCCTTGCGATCGCCTTATCGACACCGTCAGCAGCAGCCCCTTGCGGGGTGAATTAGTCAGTGGCGGACAGTGGGCAGGTACTTCATTAGGGATGGGTCACTTTTCCTCTTTTCGGTCCCTCAGCGGGGGATTTGTTGTGTATTAGTATTGCGTTAACTTAGTATCCATCACCTTGCCCTCACCTTGTCTGTTATGTTTACGTTTCACGCAGCGCTCCTGTAATCGTAGAACTATGCCGGGATCAGCACTAGCTCCCTATAAAGACTTCTCAATCTCGGCAGAAACAGTTGGCCAAACCTAGTCTGTCCGAAAACTTTGACCGAATACCCATCCTGGTGTTTGTAGTAGGATTAATGTACCATGTAACAAGGACCAAAAAGTTTCTTATAGTTGTTATAAACGTTTTTCTTATAAAGTCTTCCTAGATAACATAATCCTAAAAAATTCGCTCTAAGCACATATAAAAGTCGCTAACAAGTGAAACTGATACGAGATAAAAAGAGAACGAACTCTCGAAAACGCCCCTGTATAACCGTCAGTCAATGATCTTCACCGCAAATCTACCAGGACTGGCGTTGATGAAACGAGGAAGGTGGCGGTTTTGCGATGAGTTTCATTGTTACGGGCCGGTAAATAATCTAAGAATCCGGGACCATGAACTTTTGCTAAATATAGACACGGCTACTAAGATAATTTTTGCAACTTCTACCGTTTGTTTAATTCAGAAATGAATCTAGACCGTGGAAGGCAAACACGGTCGGAGCAACCGAATGAGATTTCAATTGCCGCTAGACCTCACTCTGCAGCACGGAGGATATGGCACAATGGAACCGCTCACTTTGTTTGAATTGCGCAAACATTCTACTCTTTTGTTACTGCTGCAAGTGCGAAAGAACATTGTTCAGCTGTGTTGCTCTGCATATTAAGCGTCATGGTCAGAAGCATTGCATGCAGATGAGCTCAAACCCAACTTATATGGCTCGTTTGCTAGTGTCATTCTCAACATCATCGGTTTAACTTCACAAAATTCTAAGCTGTCAAGGACACCTTGTAGCTAAACTGAGCCATTTCCAAATCGATCATCTTGTACTTAGACTGGTTTGCTGGTGCTTTGCCAGAGAAGGTATCTCCCTCATAGCCGGGTAGGGGAACTCTATTTAGCACATAAAGTATTCAATATGTTTTACTTAATGTAGCAAAGAAAAGGAAAGCACAGTTGTGTCGTATTGCTTTATCCTAGTCCGCTTTATCTTCCGAACTCAGAGAATCGAGCTTCCGATCGACGTCCATGTGTGGATCGGCCGCTCTTCCAGGAGCTCTATCGAAGTGCCGCTACCCACAGGTGAGACAGAGCACAAATAACACCATAGCTAATGAGAACCTGCCTTTTATGGATATCAGACCACAGTAGGGTGCGAAATTCATACTACGTGAGAGAAAGGCGATCTATATGGAATCCACACATAAGAGCTTAGGAAGCGAAAAAAATCAAAAAGATAACAGAACGATGCGAAACACGTATCTGTCACAAGCGCCTGTTTTTTTGCTTTCCAATACATGTGTTAAAACGTTCAGAGAACTCTTCAAAACTCACTCGATCCACCTGCGATTGGCATTTCCCGTGCTCGCACGTGAGTCCGGTTAGTGCACACATGTTGGGCGACTTCCAGCATGTGAACCCCTAAAGGAAATTCTCAGGGAAAGCAACACTACTACCACAATGATCACTTTTATCTCTTTTACAAAAAGCAGTGCATACGTAGCGAAAATTTAACATTTGACTATTTGTTGAGTCTCTCGTCTTTTTCGGATGCAATACCTATTGCAGGTCACTCGCTAAAAAATTCGCTTCAAAAGAGTTTTTCCTCAAATGGTGAAAGCCTCACTTTATGTCTCACTACATCCGGACGAGTTTCAAATCTCTTCTTTCTATTTTCTTTGATGAATTGCCACTATACTTTACTGTTGTATAAAATATTGTTCCGTTCCTAGACTGATATATGCGAGTCAATTAGAGAAAGAGTGTCTATTATTCAGTCTCGACATCAAATTTACAGTAGGATTCTCACTTTCCTGTTTCTCAAAGCAAACTGAAATAGTAAGAACAACAGTTTTATGATAATGATCGAACAGTGACATCCTTTTGGAATGACGTGAATTGGTGTGCTGGTTTTACAGAGATACAGAGCTTGACCTTGAACGAGAAGCTTTTTTTTGATGTCCAAGACTGCTTCTCATATTGGAGATTCAACAAAAACAAACTATAAAAGATGTTGAAACTGCGAGTGAGGAACTGTACGTGAGTACCACCAAAGTCATTCAAGCGAAACGCGACACACTCGATGAAATGCATGGCAGAAGCTTTAAAGGAACGCACCCAAACAAATCGTCATCTTTGAATTAGGATGACACCATTGACATATATTCTGCTTCACAGGCCGCGGTTTTACGTTTGAATTCCTGTAGGTTTACATGAACAGCGAAATTTCAAAAAACGTAATTTTTGTTGTGTAATTTTTACTATTATCTCAACAACAACAAAAGCAAGCTAAAAAAGTGCCCGAAATAATCAAAAAATAGAAAATAAAACAGAAATTTTTGTTCATCAGTACTTAGCACTCAGCGTGACTGCGGAGTAGAGAAAACTCAGGCACAAATCTAGCATGTTTACTATAGTCTCTCCCCTCTTGATGGCCACGGTGGGCTCTTGAGGAATAGGCAATAAGCAAGTGGAAATTCGGAATTGAACAAAAGTTTGAAACATAATTGGATAAAAAGAACAAGAAAACCTTATGAGGTGTCACGATCTCGATGAACCGCGATGTATCTCCGCCTACATGCCAACGCCTTCGTTACGGCTTAGGCGATAATATATATGGTACCGTGATGGCAGGCAGAGTGGTAGCGCCATAGCGTAAGACCACCGTAGTGTTGACCGCTGTCACAGCATGTGACGTGCCTGCGGAACCAGCTTGAGAGCTAAGGTAAAATGGAAGAGGTAAAGTAAGGAAATAGGAAAGAACCAGTTCAGGAAATTTTTATGCAATTTTAGTCTCATAAAGTGGCTTTGTCTAATTAGTTGTTATACTTATACAAGAATAAATAAATAATTCAAAGTCATCTGTAGAACCACCAAAATCAAATGGAATCTTGATGAAATTCCAAAAAGAGGATTCTCGTCGACATCCAGCTAATAGCCCGATAGAAATTCAGATTAGCCGAAGCTCCTTAATAATAGAATAGTAGGAGCCAGGAACAAGGAGCTTTTTCAACAACGTTGAAGCCAAAAGAAGAAAACTTGAGAGTTTGAAAAATGATAGAACAATAAATAAATAAATAAATAAATAAATAAAGTAGGTAAACACATACGGTCCAGTGTTCGCGACATTTGCAAAGGACGCCGCCCTCCACACGCACACACTTTTCGGTTCCCAATCTCCAGCATTCCGTGCACGAGCTGCGAATCTTCCTATTCCAAGCGGTCTCTTTTTCACCATCTAGAAGCACTTAGTGTCAAAACGTTCGTTAGGCTGAGGTATCAACTGCTCGTTTGTCTGCTGCAGAAAAAATGGAAGATTATTTAAACAATTTGCAGCAAATTTTCTAAATACAAAGGGTTGCTTGGATTTGGTCAAACTACTAGTTTTTTCCTGACTTTTGCTATTTTAACTTATATGTCAATATGCAGAATTTAATAAACGGCTAAAACTAGCAAGAAAAAATAAGACAAACTCACCGTCAGTCTCACACTCAATCATTGTCGGATGGGGTGTTAGTCTACCGTAGTTGTCGCAGGTGACTTGAACCGTGGATTTTGTGCCGGTGCATGAAATGCTATAAAAGGGGTTTAATAACTAAAACTTAAAAAGCAACACCAATTCCTGATTTTAGTGCTGTTCTCTTGATGTTTCCTTTTCGCTTTTTTTTATGTGATTCGAAATCATTAAACAGACCCTAGCATTTCATTACTCCACATTGTTGGTATCTATTCCTTAGAGCATTTAGCAATATGGAGCCACTATTGCTAGCCTAGAATTGCCTGCTCTTTGTCAGACGAAGGTTCGCTTAGCTTACAGCATGTGAATAACTGCTTTCTAACCTATTCCGAATACAACGTATTGCTTCAGGGTCTAAACATTCGGCTAACCACGTCCTTCTGCCAGGCTGCTGATATAGCCGCTTGTCTTCCAGGAAGTTTCATTCTGCACCGCAGTGCACGAAAATTTGGATCACCATCAGCCGCTGAACGAGTCGGCTAGGAGGCGGGCGACCGCCTTCATGTAAGCAGATTTCAGTAGGTGAAGCATTCTTAGACTGGACAGATGAGAAGATCACTTTCAAGTGTAATGTCCAACTAGGAATAAACCTGAGGCGACAAATTTATTACATCTACATGGAGGAATATACAGTATCTTTCCAAACGCAGCAAGTTTCATGACCGTTTACGATCTTTGCTGTTCCACGAACCAGTTGATCGCTCTCTGAGTAGAAATGCTTGTTTTTTTTACTATGTACCGCAGGGTACTTAAAAATCGTGACGTTTTCAAAGTGTCGTAAATCACCGATGTTCAATTTGCTTCGTCTAATAAATCAGCTGCTGCACTGAGCTTTCCGAACACTGAGCAGTGCTGTTGCATCCTTTAAGCAAGTTCGGTAAGCACAAAAAAGGTGGTCCGTTGCCCTGTGAACTAGAACGTCTTCTGATCTGAAGTGGTCCGCAGAGGTCCACATCTCACAGACAGTGCTGTAGTAAATAATTTATGGTAAAGCTATACCTCTCATCGTCATCACGTGCAAAGTGCTCATTGCGAATTTCAAAGTACGCGCGAACAAACAAGTGTTCTTTGGCGAACCACAACTTCAATATGAAGGGCGTCTCAAAGCCGTCAATCCCAAAAAGGGAGTATCGACCAAATCAATACTGCGGTGGCGAAATTTGCAGGTCTCATAGACAAGATGAATCATGATAGTACCAAAAACAAAGACGACAAAAAAGCACTCTCACCGAAATGAAAGCTCTCGAGAAGGAAACGAACTTCACTAGAGTTATGAGCAAGGCAACAGATCTAGTTATAAGCTTCAGCAATTATGGATCACATCCAGTTTAATCCTCACACAGAGGAAATGAAGTTTTCAAAAAGCAAGGCATGGCGAAGCACTGAAAACTCACTTCGCAACCTCTCCAATCTGCAGAGTATGGTTGGCAGGCAGCGCGAAATCGTCTCCAGGTCGGTAAAAGCTTATTGTTTCCAGGTCACAAGACAGTTGGCCGCCGAACTCTAAATTCCTCTCGGCTTTTCATGAATTTACATTTTTGGTCATACACAATAACTTGTCATTTGTTACAAGGAAACATTCTGAACAATCCTGAGCTGCTACTGCGCGCAACGGCCAAAACTTCTTTAAGAAACACCGCAGACAGAAAGAACAAAAGGGGTTAGTACGCTATTGCCTTCTACCACCTTAGACTAATCACATGTAATGACAAAGAAAAAGGGATTAAAGTGATAAAACAATAGCCAAGAAAGTTAATTAGTTCGCGAAAGTAGTCACTAACACAAGGTGTGACTCACTTTAAAAATGAAATATAGAGAGTGATGAGCTACAAGCTGAGTATATTAAGGACAGCGGCACGCTTTTCTATTTGCCAGCAAAAAGGAACTCAACGTCTGGCAGTGCTGTGATTCAGTAACTGTTAGGACTACAGTTGAAGCGAGCTGCCTCTGTGAGGATCTTGAGTTCAGACTAGAAAACTTACTCCCTTGTAAAACTCGGTGTTCCCGAAAAATTAAAGCTTATAGAAGATATGTCAATGTTATATCAGTATGGATTGAGCAATGTAACAGTGTACTATAAACTTCAGAAGGAAAAAAGGAAAAGGCAGATGTTGAAGAATGAGAGCTACAAGAAAAAATTAAATAAATCAAATCTGTGTAATTAAACCAATTAATTAGTAAAAAATATAAAGCAGAAAAAATGAGCACAAATGGAATGGTGCACGTGGTAGTATGCCTTATAAAAAGTCGGTAGAAAACGAATGAACCATGGTGCTAGGTATGCAGCAGGTAAGCGCCGAACTGTGAGGCAGCAAAACGACAAAGTCGGGCAACATATTAACATTATAGGGCGATGGAGAAGTAGCAGAGGCGACGAGACATTTCTTTGTTTTTTACCACCGCAATCTTACTGGGCCAACTTGCTATCTTTATTTTTTCAATTTTAACAATTTTTTTCAATACACGCCATAAACCTTAAATGATACAATGACATGCGTACTTTTTGCCAAAAAAATAGTGAAACTCACTTGGGCAACGACAGATTCCAACCGTGTTCGGAGAAGCGGTATCGATGCCAGCAGTTGTGTTCACTTTCAGGAGAGCTATGTTGCTTCTTAGAAGAGAAACAATTCGAACAGAGTGCGTCTTCTTCAGAAATTTGGAGCCATTTTCGTTTATAAACAGAAGGTCGATTTGAGGAGACTGCGTTTCGCTGAAAATCACAGCACTGCATTGTTGTCTTTTCGAAGTATTCCGTAGTCATAAATTGTAAGTATTATATTTGTATAATATTGAACGATAAATAATACATTGCTAAAGAACAACAATTATTGTTGCTGAAGGGTAATTGAGTTGAATCAACAACGATTTACGAAAATGATGCGGCATTCAAAAAGAAGACATTTAATAAAACTTTGCAAAGAGCTAAGGTGTTATTCGGGTATTAAATCTTTATGTTGAACAATTCCTCATTCTTCATTCTAAAAAAATCATTGTATTTTGCTTAAATAGAACATGTAAAATTATTGATTGTTAGCGATAAATAAATTATTTTTCTCCTTCCTTTTTTTCTAGAAAACAAGCCGTACCTGAGATTCTTCATGAAGGGAAGCACTTCGTTGTTACGCAAGTCGGCCTCGTCGATCAGATCGGAGTTCTTGTCCAGCGTGCAGAATTTGGCAGCCTTAAAAAGGAGCGATACTACTAATCTTGTCCGTACATCATGCATATCATGCGCGTCTTACTGAAGCTGGATTCATCAACAATTGAATCGGTAGTTATGTGAGGTACAAGGGGTAGAGATAAGATACAGATATGAAGGCTTCACCATGGGCACCTCCACTGTTTATAGTAGTTGATGAATTCGGCCCCTGAACGAACAATCTACAAATCTTTCCTAATTGATTTTTCATGGACACTTACTTGAATTTTTTTTTGTATCATAGTAGTGTGACACCAAATTAGCTTTTTAGGAGTAAGTAAATCTTTTTCTAAAACAGATAGAAGCAATCCTTATTTTCTAGTGTTCATGTACAAGACATGCTCCTGCTACATTACAAGACCACTGCTCACTCAGGTCAACTCCAAACCTGCAAAGAAGAAAACTTTTTTATTTATTTATTTATTTATTTAAAGACAAGACGGGTTAATTAATTTTGCCTCAACTCGTCCCGACAGAGACCTAAAAAAGAAGTTATTTAAGGAGGAAGCTAGAAGGGCGAAGAAGATCTTCGCAAAACTAATAGAGAAGAACGCAAACCCGCAGTCAACCGATCATAAAAAAGAATTGATCATCCATACAATGCTTTTTTTAACAAGAGTCTTTTTAACTCTAATTAGATAACCAACATTTAAAGTGGGAAGGAAACAACTCAATATGAAAGAACAGCAGCAGAGTTTTATGTCATGCCGCCGTGCCGGAAATAACCACCAGCAGGATGCCCTAGGCGGATCACTATATGAACTACTGTGTTACATAGACAAGTTCGCAATTTTGACGTTGCTGATTTTGTCGATAAGGTTATAGAAGTAGGTACAATACAACAAAAGGAGGTACAATACAACCGAAAAGATTTCTAACTAGGGTGAGAAACAGTGGCAAACTACATAGTTATACTTGAATTCTTTGAGGAGGTTTGAATAAAAGAAGACACTGATATGAGACACAAAAAATTCGACCCAAAAATAAACAAAAATTAAATCCAAGAAAAAAGGGAAGAGAAAAAAGAGAACAGTACAACAAATGCCGCCTGTATTCTAACCTTCAAAAATATAAATATGTATATCATTGTATGGCTTTGGCCAAGATTGTTGAACATTACGGCAACGAAATGGATGCGACAGTAGTTGCCGGATAAATGAATTACGATGATCAACAGCCAGCAGGAAGGTTGAGACGAACGATCGAAAGAAGTATTTTACGTACCATTCATTCTGAGCATGTAACGGCAATTAGAACAGCTGACCTTTAGGACAATGTAAGGGTAGTAGAAATTTCCCCTACTAATTTGAAAGAGCATTTAGAACGAAATTACATGTGCGTTTGTATATGCATTACAACCTTGCGTCATCTGACCGTTTGGGAATGGAGGAGACTATACATCGGGTATAGCGTACCTAATAACATGCCCTGACTGAGAGTGCTGTGAAGACTGGAAGGCCATTGAGATTGTGCGTAAGAACGAAAAACTACGTAAATCTCAAACGTCCGCTTTTTTAGGCGATAACAGGGTTAATTATCACAAAAATAGGTGTCTTGAAGTCGCGGTAA
>CANDYH010000461.1:0-14492 GCA_947396885.1 Heligmosomoides polygyrus polygyrus | reverse complement strand
AGGACAAATCTGCAAGTGCAATATTTCTATGGCGCATCATTCTACTGGGAGCGTGGTAGCGCAGTCGGAGGAGGCGCATGCTCCTAGACTCTAGGTTCTTTGTTTGGGTTCCGCGCCCAAGAGCCACGCTTTCCATCTCTACGGGGTCTGTGAGCTGTATAAGACTTAAAAAGAAATATAAGAAGAGAATGTACGACTCTAAGAACCTTTTCATTCAGTACAGCACTGGTGTTTTGTCTAAGCTCCGCACAAAGTTTTACAGATGTTTATTCGCTAACGTTTCGGAGGTGGCACTTTCTTTAGAGCTTAAAACGAAATATCACATCAAAGTGTGGCTACCGTGTCAGACATCGATTACCTTATCTTACAAAATTCAAGACATCTTCCCGATCATATAATCACATAGTCGGCAGATAGGCACCCTCACCTTACAGGAAACTAGAAGGACCAAACGGTTGGTTGCAGGTCCGTTACCAAGACACAGACGCCTCATTCCTTTCAATCAACCATCAAATTTTCATCATTTCTTTCAGATTCAGAAGAAGGCGATCCTGCCGAAACGTTAGCCAGAAAACATCTGCAAATCCTTGTGGAGCTCATTAGAAACACCGCTACAATGCATTAGATATGTCTTGGTGCTAACGAACGGAGGAGGGCAACTGTCTTCGAAAGATAATATATTATAGTATACAATCTTCAGGTGGACATCACAAGTCAATGTATCGATCAAATACGCATTCATTTGGCCTCCACGACGTCCTGTAGAAGTAGAATGCGTGGCGCGTCGCAAAATGGATTGATTAACGACCTCTTTTATCACTATCATCTTACCAATAAATCTTGTAGAAACATTACACCTCTGTATTGACTGTCAATAACAGCCTCCAATAGAATAAGGCAACCTAAGCGGCTTTCTCGTCTGACCCAGCCTGGCTTCTATTTCGCAACAGAACCTTCTAAAAAATTTGTTGCCAGGTTGGTTGCCAAATGCTATCCATTAGACGAAGAAATAGAATTGTGCAACGCGGGCGTCTGCATGCTCGGGTGGGCCAAAAGTATTGAGCCAGTCCACATGGAGTCATTCTTCTCAAATCAATGGAGTCATTCTTCTCACGGGAAGCATGTTCCACGTGGTTGCGTTTTTGCGTATGGAGGTCATTGATGGCCACTTGAAAAGTTACCGGTTTTGTCCTTTCAGAAGCATGCCGAATCTTCAATCTATATTACGGTCAGACCACGGACGCGTTCGTTTTCGCGTCGACCAGTGTCGCGCCGATCTCGCTAATCTCGCCCAGTTATCAACACTGAGGAGTATGGACCTAATCGTCACGCAGAACGAGAAGTATGTCTTCTACCTCAACCCTGCCAAGTAGCTACCGTGGGTGAGGCCCAGCGACCTGGTGCAGAACTTCGTTCGCTGAGGTGAGCAGGGCGAGAAGCAACTTCTGTGCTTTTAGGCCTGCGCCCACGGACGGGTAAGCTGAAAGGTGTTTCTCAAGAGGACAATGATGGACTCCGAGGTCATGGTGAATGAGATCGAATAGATGGACCAAGTACTCCCCGTCGGGCAAAAGTGACCTCGAATAAGCTCGCCCAGCTGGGGCCGGATTCATCAACGACTAACCCGCGGGTATAGGGGGTAGAGATACCTACGATGAAGTCTGCGTCTCTGACTCTTGCCTTATCTCTACCTGACTCTTATCTTATCTCTACCCCTTATCACCCGCATACCCACGAGTTATTTGTTGATGAATCCGGCCTCTGAAGTAGGACCACATGTCTCACATAGCGTATTCGCCGAACCTCTCCATGCGACTCCTACTACTTCCTGAGTGTGCAAGACTTAGCGGTCGGTAAAGACACAAAGACCCAAGCCTATTTCAAGCATCACATCCAGCACCGGATCGATACCAGAACCGTGCAGTTCTGGAGGGATGGAATCAGAACGTTGGTTGAGCGATGGCTGCAAAACCTCGAATGTGAATACCTCCCCAAGCATCGTTGACTCGTGATTTATAAGGAAATAACAAAAATAGCTGAATTTGGCTTCAAAGAAAGAGAAAGAAAACAAAAAGGAACATGACTAGGAATGTCTTATGACGTGGCCAACAGAAATGCAACTGTGACGTTGCTCACGACAGAAATCGCATAACAAACACTGAAGGAACGCCAGCTAGTTGTAGTCATGTCGCCTCAACTAAGCAACTTTTTATGGGACCTACGGAAAACCTCCGAGGAAGGCAATAGTGTTTCCGTAATGATGGAGTCCGACCTCAATATTGTGGCTAGAGGAATGTCAGTGCTGGAAGTGAATTAGACTCCAACAAGCGCAAGGGTGTTCTCTCCTACTTCAACCTTTCAGAGATGGATTCGATAACGCTCGAGTGGAGCGGCTGAAAGGTAAATGTGATTTAGAAGTACATTCGCCAGGAAAGCTACGGAATTGGTTTCCAATTTCTTCAGAAGTTGAGTGCGCAGTTAGTTTTGGAAGAAACGCGTAACCCATTCGGTAAAACTGATGTTTCGGTCAAAAGGAGGCGCATTCGATCAGTATTACGCGGCCGTCGTTGCTGTGATTGAACGCTGAAACTTCAGAAAGATTTTCAGAAATTCTGAGAAATTTTTCATCTCACTGTCGTGGTACTACGCGAAGAGTAGCTAACAAGAAATCGTCGCTTAAGCGAACCGGCCCCGTAACACGCTGCGCTAATACAAGCCGACAAGAGCTCTGCTGAAATTGACGAGACTCTGGCCCGAAAGCACGTCAATAGCCTCATTAAAAGCCGCTCCGACTGTTCCTCGAAGTCCAGACTTTCTAGGCGTTTAAAGTAAGAAAGACTCTCTGAGCACGAGACGGGCACACATGGGAAACCCTCGAGCAAATCAATAGCGATTGTCGATGTAGGAGATATCTAATGGATTGTCAAGGGACAAGCTGAAGGGCAGGTCAATTTTTCACGACGTACTTTCAACCCGTCCCGGAGCATAAGTATAGGCGCTATAGCTTTTTGATGGGAGTCGACTCTTATAGGCAGATAGGCATGCAAACATCATCGAGGCATGAGATATGAATGACCGCTTGTACTGTTCAAGCAAGAATCAGTGCAAATAAAAGGTAATCGCAAACATTAGAAATCTGGACATGACAAAGTCCCCTCCCCTCAAAGTTGGCACTCGAAATTTAGTTACCACTGTGATTCGTCAGACTAGAAAATTCAATTCACAGCTCTGACAAGGGGAGCCCACAAACTTGGGGTGATCTTTTGCGATGAAATTTTTACAGGACGTAGGGTCCCGAGAGGGTAATCTAAAACCATAGTTCGTTTTTCGGAATACCCTCCTGTGGTCGAAAAAAGACGTGTGAAAACGTGAAGTTCATCACGCCCTGTTCCCACCCCGCCGGGCGTGGTCGGTTGTTGCAGGGGGTAGCGATGTCGCTTCTCAAGGCGCACTGAGTGGGTTTTTTGGTTCGGTCCTCGGTGTCGCCGAAATTTTTGCACACACGGGTCGTTATTATTATGTGCTTTCGCGATTACAGGATTCAGCCTGGAGCCGCTTTTAGTACGTTAATATACTCTTTTGTGCTTTCATTTGTGTAGCCAATTAAAGTGAAAAATTCTTTTTAGTGTTAGGTATTATCCGGTGTGAAACCGGTTTCATGGCCATGCAGTTACGGTATCATTGCTGATATGACACAGTGCAAATATAAGAAGCAACTCAAATTACAGGGTGCGCTCTAATTATGGGCCTCAACTAGTCGAAGTGCCATAGTAACACAAACAATTCAATGGAAAAACACTTCGCAATCTTTATTAAGGTCCTTAGCTATCAAAATTTACAATCCTCATTCAAAGAGCCCTCCTCTTCCGCGTATACACCTTCTCAGACAAGTCAAGAAGGCGCCACGGGTGACATGCAGATAGTCCTCATCGAGATCATCCACGCTTTCGTAAGTGCAGCTCTTAGCGAATCCAAGTTGCTGCATCTTGCATTTGGGATCTTCTGCTCTAAAACTGACCACACCAAAAAGTGAAGTGGTTTCAGATCTGGTGAATTTGATGGTCATTCTTTGTGAGCGATGAAATCTCCAAACATCACTGCTGGACGACTCGACTTGTGTGCAGGAGCCGAGTGTTGCTGAAACCACCATGGCTTTTCTCCAAATGAGAAATGTACCATGACATCAAAACTTTCTCCAGGACCAATTTCAAGTATACTTGCCTACTGATCTTTACTCCAGCATCGACGAACACCAGTGGCGTCTTCCCATCTGAGGTTTTCGCAAAAAACCCCAAACCATGACAGAGCTCGCATGTGTACTTTTTCCGATGAGTTTTCCTCCAGAAATACCGTGCTTCTTATCCGCTGCAAGGATCCGATCGTTTTGTGGATTCACAATAGGTTCTTTTCAAGAATTTTCTCGTCGCTCAAAACGATGCTCCGGTGCGTGTCATCTGCGAAGCGCTCCAGAAGTCTCCTGCATCTCTAGCCACACGTTCATTTGGACCGATACAAGATGTTGTGTCTTTGTCGGTAAGGGCGAAGTACTAGCTTCCCTCTGACAACGTTTCTCGCAGAGGTAGCGCTGATGACTTTCTCTTTCGCCATCTTCCTCATTGAGTGGCGAGGAATTTTCCTCATTTTCTCACGAATCCTTTTTATGGTATCAGAATTTGCAACAGAAATCTTTCTATCTTGCACCTTTCTGTCCGATGTATTTCCAAGCTTCTCGAACCGTTCAATCTTCTTTCGGACTAATCGCTAGAAAACAGATAGAAGATGAGCAATTTTCTTTGGCTCATTTCCTTCCTTACCTTCCTGGTTCAGACCGATGATGATGGCGCGCTTCGGATGAGCTTTAATCGTAGTCCAGAATACGAAGAACGACCAGAAAACTTTTCGAATAGCATAGTGTAAACAAATCACAAAATAATTGCACCTTAATTTTCAGAAAAAAGTCGCACGCGTTTCAAATCCGCAAATTTTCGCCGAGACAGATAATTGATGCGCACCTTGTAAAGGACAAAAGAGCTATATTTACTCAAGAAAAGC
This sequence comes from Heligmosomoides polygyrus polygyrus, assembly GCA_947396885.1. Lineage (NCBI taxonomy): Eukaryota > Metazoa > Nematoda > Chromadorea > Rhabditida > Heligmosomidae > Heligmosomoides > Heligmosomoides polygyrus. The sequence goes on along the minus strand of CANDYH010000461.1, from coordinate 9,440 downwards.
ATTAATTGTGTACAAATTGACTCGTGTGATTGTGAAAAGGCCTTGGCGACACCGGGGACCGAACCATAAAATCCACCGAGATGCGACATCGCTATCCACTGCGCCAACCGACCCCATTCGGTAGGGTGGCAACAGGGCCTAAAGAACATTGCGCTCACGTTGTCACACGCCTTTTCGACCATAGAAGAGCATTCCGAAAAAATTAACTATGGTCTTAGATTACCCACGCGGGACCCCACATCCTGTAAAATTGCATCGCAAAATCTCATCGCAATTTTGGAGGCTCCCTTGTGAGACTCTCAGCACTTTCGCTGTTACTCTGTGAAGTCAGAAATGATGTAATAGGAAAGCTGACGAGTGACGAACAATAGCATGGCAGCTGAGAAGCTTAAGAGTCGTGTAAACAATTAGGCTCGAACTTTAGTTGAGTGATGCTCCATGATAAGATGTTTTGGAGCGACCCTGATTTCTCTGGTTACGGTTTTCCCAACACAAAGGGAAACGCGCAATTTAAGTGGGATGCTTGCGGCTTCGCGGGAGTCTGAATGATGCAACGGAGAAAATGAACCGCAGTTGAGGGAAGCAGTGGCAAACCGAGGGAACTTGCACTAAACCAGTAGTTGGAGTCTTGCGTTCTTGTTTAAAGTGCGGCACTATGACACCAGCGAGATTCCCGCCTAGTCTTATCTTCGTTTCCAAAAATAACTCAGAATCAAGCTGTCATGCAGGTGCGCATCTAACATCTTGATCAGAAGTATTTCCACGAAAATCTATTCGAGAAGGCTGCCTCATCGGCCATACTCTCCAGACCTTGCACCAACCGACTTCCACCATTTTAGGTACTTCCAGAACTTCTCGCTGATAGAACCTTCACAACCACGGGACCACGCGAAAATGACCTTTCTAGAGTTCGTCGCACGTCTATCACCGTGTAGGAAACGTGTGGTGATTCGAATGGTGCTTATTTCGAGTGAATACGGCCAGTATGAGGAAAGTTATGATCGTTTGAAGTGGACCAGTCAAAACTGCCAAAACATTCCGGACAACCTAATAATTCACCGACATCCCACCAGCGCTAGGAAACTCCCTCATCGAGTCACCACGGATCCAATTAGAACACTGTACCCTCCAGTGTATAACTGAGCTAGTCTGTGAGTAACAGTCTGTGAGTGTCGTATGGACCCATTCTTACAATGTGACACTCACATTGTCAGAATGGGTCCTAAGGACACTGCAGCATTCGATACTGCTGCGCTTACCAGCCCGTTGTGTCTTTGAGCTTAATCATAGATAATTGACGGAGCTGCAGCCGAGCACTCTATTTGCCCACCATGGATTGTATATGATGGGATCAAGCAGTAAGCGTTCGGATCCAGAGACGTATCGCAGACGCTGCGCAACGAACGTCCGGATTCAGAAGATGCGTCGTAGAAGTCGCGCTGCGAGCGTCCGGACTCTCAGCGAGCGAGAAGGAAGAAGATGCCTCAGATGTAATTCACTATCCCACATAAGAAGCGGGAATGCGTTTGTGGGAATGTGCATTTAGTAGGAAGGGAGGGGTGGAAGAGACTTACCCTAAAGAACAGAGAAGAATTCATTATTGACTGTATTTGTCACCGGGCAGTAGACTTTATCGATCGTCAGACCAATATCGAATGAATTTCCCAATTCCTCTGCAGATTAGACATTTACGAGTGGGAACACTTCACATGAAAGCGACGGAGGGTGAGCAGGTCTCATAGGACCCGTTTTGAAGACTATAGACTTCCATGTACTACTACCTATTCTATATTGTATTCCAGGCCACCTTTTTGACGTAATAAACGTCCTAAGGCCTACGTTACACTTCGGCGACGTCGGACACAGTGTTGCGCGGGCAGCTACGCAGTGCATAGCAGCCCGCGCAACACAGCGTCGCCGACGCGTCGCCGAAGTATAACATAGGCCTAAATAAAAGAAGAAGAACCGCTTCAGCCAAGAATTGATTGGCAATTCAGATGCTAGTTACTGCTATTCATAGGAGGATTAGGCTTGTGCATGCAAATGCTCTCAAAAACCTTTCTGTTTTTTTTTTCATTTCATCATACAACACTGTGCACTTGACATCAAAGTTATCTCCGGAGAGGCATCTCCGTCGGTGCTTAGCAAGCGCATTTAATACTGTGTTTTCTCTTAGCAGCAGGGCGTTCCTTAGCACGGTTCCCCAGCACCCTCCCACTTCCCCAACATACAATCACCGCAGGGTTAAAACTGAAAAATGACGCTCTTCTATGCGCACTCTCCTGTCTTTCCACGTGAGCAAATCGCAGACGCAGTCATACTGCCGACGGCGAACAAACAGCCGTTTAATGTCGTCTCTCGGGATGTTGTAGATATTACATATTTACCAGAACAACATTCGTATCGAAGCCTGCTCGCAACAGATACTTACGCGCAGGTCTACAGTCACTCTACCGGAATGGAACGCGGGGTTATACAACCAAATAAAACGCCATTACTCGTTAAACGCCGACAGTACTTTGAGGGAAGAACGGCCACCCATAGTGTGCCGTCGATACATCGATGGCCACTTTGTCGTGACACGACTTCGAAATGAATGAGCTGTTTAATATTCCCATCGCACAATCACAGCACATGGATTTCGGCGAGAGGTTCCATGTGAATGCAGGTTGCCCCTTTCTAAAGGGCTCCGCACACTTCTGCGGCGTCGCCGCAGCCGGCAGCCGGCAAAAGTGGGGCGGAGCCTTCAAGTTGCGGCGCTCCTCCCCACTGTGACGGCCGTTCTCCGGCGTTGCCGCAGCACGGCGCCGTCGCAGCGAACTCCAGTCGGGACCTACTCGCATAGAAGGAAAGCGCGCTCCGATGAGAGACGCGCGCCCGAATGAAGAACTCAGCTGAGAACCTCCATCGTCATCAGCTCTCCGGCAACGTCAGCTCTCCCCAAGGAAACTAAACTTAGAAAAAGGAAACTAAACAAGCGAAACAGCTAAATCCAACACAAGAACGAAAGAAATCAACCCAGACGTCGCCCGGATCCTCGAGAAATAATCAGCTGATAGCCACAATCGATCTCCTAATTTAAAGGACGCATGTGTTTCCACTTCCTGTTCCCCGTCGCGATCGGCTAGAGCGCAGAGTCTCTGCCTGCGGCATTGCCGGAAAAGTGTGCTGGTGCGGGACGGTGCCGGCTGCCGTTGCCGGCGGCCTCTGCGTCCTTGCCCCATGTTGAAGGATAGGGCTGCGGCAACGCCGCAGAAGTGTGCGGAGCCCTTAACGAACAGATCGGGGTGACGAACTATCAGTTCGGCTTGAAATTGTATCGCGAGGCTCAAGGAATATCATTGCCCACGCCATATCGGCTCATCCTTCAGCCAGGAAGGGATTGTGCTCATCGACGCGTTCAGATCACCATCAGGGAAGTGTGCGAGTGATTAGAAACGCGAAGAATCACGAGTGTTGGTCTGCCGTCTAGCCGGCCACAATCGTGCAGCAAAGGACCACGGCCATAGTATGAACGCGTTCAGCAGCAGAGTCCGCCTTCCGCTGCCCACAGAGCCACTGCGGCTGCGCGTCAATGCCTATTGCGAGCAGGCGTAAGTGCGGGTTTTGTGTTGCAGATATCTCGGAGGAACAACGCTGGACGGCAGTTTGTTCACAGTCGGTATCTGCATAATACAAGACTGCGTCGCGGTTTACCCAACGAGCGTATTAGATACCGGCTTGCTGGTAAGGGAAAGCAAAGCTCATTACTTCGTTGGTAAGCGCCGAAGGGAAGCTCACTCTAGAGATTACGTTGAAGAAAAGTGCGTATCGTTCTACCTCGAAGACGAAATAAGGAAAAAGACAACTCCTTCCAAGTGCACAAATTTACTGCACCTTCGAACGACAGAAATGAGTACATCTCCGCTGCCAGTGAGTTCTTGCCATCTATCCCCTTGTGCGAGCCACGAAATCCTATCCACAGCTGAGCGTACATTATCACCTGTCAGGCGCAAGAACAGGCTAAAAAATCAAGATTCAAAACACTCAATTACAAAAGGCCCAGGTTTGAAGAACGTAGAACTTAGCGATTCTTTTCAAAAAAAAACGTTTAAACGACCGTGGAGGGGGTCTACGGAGAAAATGCCCGAATCTCACGGCGCGCGTTGCGTGCGGAGAAAATGCCCGAAATAGAGAGAAAATGCCCGCAAGCAGGGGAGAAAATGCCCGCGACCAGGGGAGAAAATGCCCGCCACCAGGGAGAAAATGCCCGCAACCAAGGGAGAAAATGCCTGCGACCAGGGGAGAAAATGCCCGCAACCAGGGGAGAAAATGCCCGAAATAGAGAGAAAATGCCCGCAAGCAGGGGAGAAAATGCCCGCGACCAGGGGAGAAAATGCCCGCCACCAGGGAGAAAATGCCCGCAACCAAGGGAGAAAATGCCTGCGACCAGGGGAGAAAATGCCCGCAACCAGGGGAGAAAATGCCCGCAACCAAGGGAGGAAACGCCCGCGACCAGCAGTCTATTTCCGCAACGTTTCGTTCGTATCAAAGCTCTAATAAGAATTTGATCGCAAAATTTCATGTTCGAAAAACACTCTATATTTCGAGAAGGTCTTGAAAGATTTTTGGCAGGTGCTACACCGTAGGTTCTGGTCATTTTAATAGGGTTTCTAGTAAAACCTATGTTGCAACTAACCATTCAGATATTTAAATCCTTTATTCAGATATGTGGAAATTTCAGAAAAACAGCAACAAAGCGAATCAAAATAGAAGTCCTATACTGAGAAAAACTTCAATAAAAAAGGGCACAACAGGTATTTACGATGCCAACGGTGTATCAGATGAGAATCACTTGGAAAGCAGTGAATGTTGAAATATCTATGTTCAAATCCTGTTTTAGTAAAGAAGGAAATGATTGGTCAAAAATGAAGACTTCATCAGAAAGACTCGGCAAAACCTCAGTAAAACCTAAAAACCAATTTGTAAACAAATTCCTAGATAAGTTCTGTCATTTTTTCATTTTCTACTTTTCATGACTTTGAAGTAAACGTACCCTACTGTTCACTCCATGTGACGTTCATGTGGCTCAAAAACCAACTCAAAGGTTGAGGTGGCCTGCAGTTCACAGCTCAATGCTTCGAAATGTAATTCTGTGTTACCAGGTTCCGTTGATGTGCTTGCTTTCTAGTTTTACGTTCAAGAAATTGAGATTTGGGCGAAAACGCCTCTTTCGCTCCTTTCAGTGTTTTCAAGTGTTTTTTTACAAAAAACACCGTTGGTACTAATTTAACCGTTGAGCATGCCTGTTGTAACGAGAATCCTTCCTCGTATTCTCCAAAGCTTCTCTATCACGGTAAGGCCATCAAGTCTGCTAGGGAATCCAAATGATAGTGCCAGGGTTTCAGCTGCCACGCCCACAATTTTTCATGCCCTTTACTCGACGGCATGACAAAAATACCGTATCCCTGTCTACGTGATTACCATGTGTTTTGTTATAGTGGTTGTTGCATTGGACCCTGTCGAAAACCGTTTAGTGGCCGCAGATATTTTCTCCCCTGGCTGTGGGCATTTTCTCCCTTGGTCGCGGGCATTTTCTCCCCTGGTCGCGGGCATTTTTTCCCCTGGTTGCGGGCATTTTCTCGCACCAAAACAGACGCGGCGCGGTTCGGGCATTTTCTCTCGTAATCCGTGGAGGGGGGGGGGGTCATTATGTTGCTTTGAGCATGAGGTCTGGAAAAGCGCGCACCACTATCGGGTCAACAGCGTCCAGAAACGTCATCTTTGCTTGAAATCTCTGCACTGCTTATTCACAAGTGTAGAAACAGCTCATTCGTCTTTCAGTTCGGAGTGTCGAAGCTATGTTTTTATCTACGGAGCGGATAGCCTCTGCTTGCTTAAAACTGCTAAAGCATTCAGTTCCCTTAACAGGCGCAGCCGAAGAGCCGTGTCACAGCCATCTTTCCTGACCACATTAATGGCTCGGCTTCAATTATGATATCCAATATGACTTCTTTTCGCTTACTGATAATGCTTATGCTTACCAGCCAACCGTAAAATACCCTTTCCTCTGCCATAAACATTTCAAGGCCATTGTAGTGTTGTAACTATACATCGAAGCAAATGAGATACTTATTGCATTGTTCCTCATGCGTGTCGAGGACCAAAGCAAAGGCTCGGGATCGATATTCTTTCCTAGGAATTGGACATTTCATGCTATTGCACCTTGACGTTCTAGGCCTAATTTGAAAGCAATTTGGCTTTCGTAATCACTTATACACTCATTCAACAGATAATTATTTGGTTTATCCTTTTAAGGAAGGTTTTGAGCAACATTGTGCAGGGTATCTGTCTCCGTCGCGAGACTACAGCCCTTCTTACCTTCTATTGTATCGACGAAGCATAAGGCTCACAGAACACTGTGGTGCATCACAGGCTTGATGAATTTTGGAAAAAACGGCAAAATTAAGAATCCTGTACTCAATTGCAACACAGAACCTCCCTGCTTCCCAGTCAGCGCAGTGCGGAATAGATGAGGGGGCATCTTTGAAGCATTGCGTGCATGCATTTCGTGACAAGGCTTTCCAAATCCCATCCTCTGAAAAGGGATTCTCGGAAATTCCCGGAACCTCGGCGAAAAAAGGCGTATGATTCCTAACACCGGGAGAATTTGTTTCACAAAATAACTAATGGATCCGTTTCGAAATACATACTTCGTCCGCATGGAAAAAATGGATCCTCATCTCGCCTTCTGCCGCAGCATAAATTAAATAAATTAAAACAACTCATATCATACCGTTATAAATATGATAGAATAATGTGAGAGGAGGACCATTGCACTACACTTGCCCAACATCTTTCATTATATGTATAGCATATTTTATTGTAATGAGCAAATTGGGTGAGGATCGATCTGGGCCACGAACTACACATACTTCCATGCTGTGCAGATTTAGGGATAGAATATTAATAAAAAGGATACTTAAGGCTTACTAGTAAAACTGTCTCATGTGTCACATGGCTGCCCGAAGCAACAATAATGCTGTTGCATCATGTGGCAAGTGACAGAAGGGAAGATTCTTGGCCAATACTTCACACATACATAGACCTACGTTATGCTACCCGTGGCGAATACTCACGCGATTCTACTCAACACGAATGAAGGTCATTAAGCTGTTTCTTGACCGTCGTTGTTGAGCTCTTGTTTTCCTTTTTTTTCTTTTTTTATTAGACTCGAAAGAACGTGAGGAGAGATCGGAAAGTGTGTTGTCGTAATGGTAAATTATTCCACTATAAAGTCTCACAGTGGTATCACACCGTACACATGAGAAGTTGGTGAAGAGGGCCTTTACTATCAGTTACCAGTGATGTGGGAAATTCCCGATTCCGAATTCCGCCTTCCGGCCGTTTTCAGCCGTTTTGTTCCGCTAAGGTTTCCGCTCGTTTTGGAAACGCAAATGGTCACTGTTCAACCCTAGCTTTGTATTGAACGCTAATTACCTCATCAAAAAGGTGTATTCGTGCAATTGTGAATGGATTACTGTCCCACAAATTAAACGTCAATGTTTTCGAAACAGGATAGATCACTACAAAAAATGGCAACGGGTGAGCTCAAAGGATAGAACAATGTTCCAGAGAGGGGTGTTCATTACTTGGTCAGAAACTGCTCATTTGAACTATAATAAAGTTTTTGCGTTTTGTTGTTTTGTTGTTTTTGTTTTTATGAGCATGTATTGCAACGTCCTTAAGCAGAGCGTTCAGTGAAGATGGTGCCATGGGTTCGTCTGCTCCAAGATAACACTGATCCTGATTGATGGCGTAAATTTCACCCGCAAGGAATTATGCAATCGTTTTTTATATGAGGCGCTGTAGAATGTTTAAATTAAGCCGCTATTTTCATTGACTGCGATTACTTTTAAAATCTGGGACAAAACCATTACTTAAAGCAGCAAATGGAAACTGTCACCTCCACATCAGGGAGTTTCTAGGCTCGTACAGACTGAACATTCTCGTGAAATTAACTAGATGAATAACAACCGGTCGTCCATATTTCTCCTTCGATCTCTAAAAGAAAGCTTAGAACTAGTTTTGGTGATTGTAATGTAACTGCTAATGTTGAGAAATCAGATGCCTCCTCAGATGCACTCAACCACGATGCCACAGGTCCGCAAAAATTTTGAGACCATTCAACTTAGGGAATTTCTTTCCTACGTAGAAAATGATTATACTATATAATAATCCGCTAAGCGATGAGTCATAAAATGAGGAGGAAATTAGTCATAAAATCGGGTGGAAAATAGGGGGAAATTACGGAAAATACCTAGACGTCTTCTACGTGCCTCGAAACATCAGCCATAGGGGTAATCGAGGTCGCTGAACACGAATCTGGCGTTCGTTTTTGAGGTATCAATCGCCATCAATCGATATTGATCAAAATATCGTTTTTTTATGGATGTCGTTCAAGCGGTCCGAAGCTTCAGCCTAAGGAGTGTGCCGAGCGCCATCATTCGTGATTGATGATGTTGTCCAAGGTGCATTGGAGTTCAGTGGACATGCCGATGACGTCGTACAAACTGTATGGAGATTCAAGGCTGTATCGAAAACTTCCTAGAATGTGTGCCGGGATTCGGAACACATGTTGACGACGTCGTGCTATGTGCGCCGGGATTCAATGGAGGGCCAATGACGTCTTAGAATGTGGCACGAACGACTTTAGTCGATGCTATCCAAGACTTCGATGCAGTAGATTCAATTCTTATTTATTTTTTCGTTAAGGCCTATGTTGGAGTAAGTAATCCTTCAATGCTTTTTGGCTTCTTCTATGTTCTTCGCCGCGCTATGCTTATGGATTAACATGGCTACTATAGGAGATTAAATTCTGTGATTTAGGTGCAGTAGAACTCGATAGTAATCGCATAATGGAAGGAGATCGCCCTCTGATTGATAGCGTCGCAACTAGGAGTGAGCGCGGCCGTGGTCGCCCGCGAATTCACAACGTCGGAGATAGACCTGGCCATCATCGACTGCGAGTTCCTACTGAGGAAGACCCCCGCAGTTACGAGAGGGAGTACTCGTGGTCGCCCGTGAATTTTGCTTCTTGACGCAACGAAACAAGATTGTTATGAAACACCGAAACTAGGCTTTTATGTATACGATTTTCACGTCGTATTGTATACCTTTCAAACCTGGACACTTTTTAAATCAAGAAGGACACCTTGGAAGTCAATTTATGCACTTCTCAAATAAAATTGGACACTTTCAAACCAAATTTTTTACACATTTCAGTTCAAATTGGACACTCTTCTAAGCTAGCCTTAAGACTTTAGAAATCAAAGCGAACTTTTCCAAATCAAAACTGCGTTCAGGCAGGTTAAACTACAATACCGCCTGCGTCGCGCGATCAAAAAGACGCTCATCATATGCTTATAAGTCCTTCAATTTTGCGTTGTTTGAAAAACCGT
>CANDYH010000460.1:0-24631 GCA_947396885.1 Heligmosomoides polygyrus polygyrus | reverse complement strand
TTTACTTTTGTGTTTATATCGATGTTAAAATAAAGTTATAATGTCACTATGGTACACTACTGCGGTTAAGATACACTTTATATCGACAAAAATTGAGGGAGCAAGACCAGCAATTCAGGAGCAGCACCTCCGGATTCGAACCGCCGACGCTTTTCCCGCAAGCCCGCCCCCACAGCCACTCAGGCATCCGGTCGCTACGCCGTTGGTGGTGAGCGGCGCACCTCAATGTTCCATTTCGGTCACTGTACGGCTAACAAGCAAATTGTGAAATCGCTGTAATTCCGCTATGTTCCAGCCCCAACCTTTTGCAGGTTAGATTCTAACCACAGCATGGCAGTTCCAGGCGTCAGTTCTGCTTTATCGGCCCGTATTGAAGTGAAATGGTTTTTTGCAATTTTTGACCTACCCAGATGTCCGCAGGAAATTTGGAAACCACTGCGGTGCTTCTCAGACAACGCCCTACAACCCTATATAGGTCATTTTTTAAATTGCCACGGGAAGTTCATTGACCTTCCTTGTAAGTAACAGCGTTCCATTCACCATCAAAAGCGCTATCAAATGGTGCCTAAATTGGCTAGATTCGAAAAAAATGATTTTGACGTCGTCGGCCCTTCGCTGTGGCCTCATCCCTGAGGCAAAATTGTCAAAAAATCGACAACTCCAAAATTGGTCGAGATTCACAAGTTCGATAAAGCTCATCGAGATAAACAGAACGGTGTCATTGCGAGTGCTGAAAACTCAAGGACGGAAGAAGTAAGGGTGGAAGAAGCTTCACTGTTGCCGTCCGCCGCTCTAAAACGGTAGCTGTAACTAAGCCAGGTTAGGCAGCTGGAGAGCTGTAAGCGCTTCCTCGTAAAGCATCTTAAGTGGTCTGTTGGCCTATGCATCGCCTGCATCGCCGAGGCCGTCAGCTCGTCGCCTCTTCCGCAGTGATCGACTGAAATCGAAAAAATGCGTTGTACAAGCCTGACCTGCATTTTCGCACCACCGTAACTTTGTCCGTTCTTAGGCTACATTGCTGTGCTTGACTGCTAGAGCTTCCTACTGACCAGGGATGTGCGTAATTACGATTTACGATTTTACGATTTACGGCGATTTCTGGCAAATTTTACGATTTACGATTTACGACATTTTGTGTCGTAAATCGTAAATTTTCGTAAATGTGATCTTTGATCAACAACCAACTGGTGACCAAATTTATGTGGAGTGGGTTATAAAGATATGCCTACTCTAATGGTCCCCTACTATATGGAGCTCATTCCCACTTCCCTTTAGAGTTGATTTCTGATGATGTGCTCTAATGTGTTACAGTGTTAGACAATATCGTCTTGTGCACTAGCTTCTCGAATCCGACCTTTCTCTTCGCGTAACTAACTTCCTATCTCACTGACATTGTAAGGGCTCCTGTTTGGAACCGGACAGGTTCAAGAGGAGAAGCAAGTGGAATACAATAGAAAACAGGTGATCGATCACGCCAATCGGCGTGCCCTCGCGCGATATTGCAGTATCACTAAGCTGAGGAGAATCAGATCAAGCTAGCTGCTCTGCGTATCCAGCTTTCTTTCCTTCCTAGCAGAACAAAATACAATATTCGTATACTCTAGCGCCAGGATGACTACGAACAACTTCACTTCTCGTCCTCAAACGGTCAGCCTCAGGCAAAAATCGACATTTTCGATAGATCTGATCGATTTTGGTATCGCGACGAAGCGCTTGGCTGGCGCGCCACCACCTACCAATACTGCTCATCTTCGCGACATGTACCAATTGTTCCACCGGTTTGCATTGTGCCTTATGAGCAAATTGATATAGAAGATGCAGTAAAATCGACCCGTAGTATTTCTAGAAAAGGTCGAACTGGTTTTTCATTTCATTTTTCATTTCATTTATTACACGACCAGCGTCCGTCGCCGGCTTCGCCGGCGCCGTACGCTGGGCATGCGGCCCACGCCAGGCTTGCCGGCTTCGCCGGCTTCGGGTGTGGCGGGCCACGCTAGGATCGTAGCCCGCCATACCCGAAGCCGGCTTCGCCGGCGCCGTACGCTGGACATGCGGGCCACTCCAGGCTTGCCCGGCTTCGCCGGCTTCGGGTGTGGCGGGCCAGTCTAGGAACGTAGCCCTAACAAAGTTTGGGATGCTTGTTCAGCCAGCGTCTCTCGCCGGCTTCGCCGGTGCCGTACGCTGGACATGCGGGCCACTCCAGGCTCGCCGGCTTCGTCGGCTTCGGGTGTGGCGGGCCAGTCTAGGAACGTAGCCCTAACAAAGTTTGGGATGCTTGTTCAGCCAGCGTCTCTCGCCGGCTTCGCCGGTGCCGTACGCTGGACATGCGGGCCACTCCAGGCTTTCCGGCTTCGCCGGCTTCGGGTGTGGCGGGCCACGCTGGGGAACGTAGTCCAAACGTAGCTAGGGATGATGCCTCAGCCAGCGTCCGTCGCCGGCTTCGCCGGCGCCGTACGCTGGACGTGCGGGCCACACCAGGCTTGCCGGCGCCGTACGCTGGACATGCGGGCCACTCCAGGCTTGCCGGCGCCGTACGCTGGACATGCGGGCCACTCCAGGCTTGCCGGCTTCGCCGGCTTCGGGTGTGGCGGGCCAGTCTAGGAACGTAGCCCTAACAAAGTTTGGGATGCTTGTTCAGCCAGCGTCTCTCGCCGGCTTCGCCGGTGCCGTACGCTGGACATGCGGGCCACTCCAGGCTCGCCGGCTTCGTCGGCTTCGGGTGTGGCGGGCCAGTCTAGGAACGTAGCCCTAACAAAGTTTGGGATGCTTGTTCAGCCAGCGTCTCTCGCCGGCTTCGCCGGTGCCGTACGCTGGACATGCGGGCTACTCCAGGCTTGCCGGCTTCGGGTGTGGCGGGCCACGCTGGGGAACGTAGTCCAAACGTAGCTAGGGATGATGCCTCAGCAGCGTTCGTCGCCGGCTTCGCCGGCGCCGTACGCTGGACGTGCGGGCCACACCAGGCTTGCCGGCGCCGTACGCTGACATGCGGGCCACTCCAGGCTTGCCGGCTTCGGGTGTGGCGGGCCACGCTGGGAACGTAGCCCAAACATAGTTTGGGATGATTCCTCAGCCAGCGTACGTTGCCCGCTTCGCCGGCGCCGTACGCTGGACATGCGGGCCACGCCAGGCTTGCCGGCTTCGCCGGCTTCGGGTGTGGCGGGCAACGCTAGGAACGTAGCCCTAACAAAGTTTGGGATGCTTGTTCAGCCAGCGTCTCTCGCCGGCTTCGCCGGTGCCGTACCCTGGACGTGCGGGCCACGCCAGGCTTGCCAGCGCCGTACGCTGGACAGCGGGGCCACGCCAGGCTTGCCGGCTTCGGGTGTGGCGGGTCACGCTAGGAACGTAGTCCATAGCATGTGCATAGATTGAAACAGAAATGAAAATGGGTGAGGAAAAGGTCAGCGGCAGTGTGAAAATACAGAAATGCAGACGGAAATGGATTAAGGACGGAAATGAAGTGAAAATGGAGGGTGAAGGTCAGAACCCGTACCGAGAGCAATCGCACAATGTTCTCTGCTTTGCATCCCTTTGGCAGTCTGTCATAAACACATTAGATGGGATCAACATGCCACCATCGACAGTTCATGCGCCGTCAGCAGTAAACATCCTCGGAAGCGGTGGGCGCAGCGGACGCGGCGGACTTAGCGCGGCGGGCGCAGCTGACGCGGCGGACTTAAGCCCCTTTCATACTCGTCCGAGGGGCGGCGGCGGCGGCGGCCGCCGCTTAGCGGCAGGTGGAGGGGCGGTGTCCGTTCTCGCCGCCTAGGGTGGCGGCGGCCGCCGCCAGCGCTAATTGCGTTTGGCGCGCGCGTACGCGCAGCGGTCTCGTCTGTGCCGCCGCTCTCGCTGCCCCTCGTGGCCGCCGCCCGAAATGGCCCCAGCCATCTCGGCAGCGGCCCCGGCGGCGGCGCCGCCAGGGGCGTGGCGGGGCGTGGCCGCGGCGACGTCGCCGCTGCCAGTATGAAACCCCTCCACCGCCGTGGCCGCCGCTCGGGCACGTCATCGCCGCCGCCTTCCTATGCTAACCATTGGGCCGCCGCCGCCGCCGCCGCCCCTGGGACGAGTATGAAAGGGGCTTTAGCGCGGCAGACGCGGCGGGCGCAGCGGATGCGGCGGACTTATCGCGGCGGACGCGGCGAGCGCGGCTGGCTTGAGCGCGGCGGACGTGGCAAGCTTCAGCGCAGCCGACGCAGCGAACGCAGCGGATGCGCAGACGCAGCGGACGTAGCGGACGCAGCCGACGCAGCGGACGGAGCGAACGCAGTGGACGCGGCGGGCTTCAATTGCAGCGTGCGCGGCCGGCTTCACATAAGAGTGCATCTTGGCTTCACCTAAGAGTGCATGCTGGCTTCACATAAGAGTGCGCATTGGCTTCACATAAGAGTGCAAACATGTCGTCGGACAGTGACTCATGCCTCTCTCGATTATATATGGTAATAATGATTACATTCGTGTGGTATAATATGAAAAAAAACAGCAAAGAACAAAGTCAAACAATTACAAACCGCAGAATATGCTACTAACTACTGAATAGATAGAAACTAGCAACTAACTTCGGATAACGTCTATGCAACTATTTGTTATGGACTCATATGGACATGCAGGAATTTTTTGAAAGCGTGTAGCTTGACGGAACGGTATGCTTTTTGCGAATCTTCTCAAATGACAAAAGCGCCCCTATTGACAAAGAAGAAACGCTACAGTTCCGTTTTGAAAGTCTTGATCTCCAATTTCGGTTATGTGATGGAGTTTATCGTATTCACCCTATCTAATCCGCTTACGATGCTGTATGCTCTCGGAGAGCAAACGTTCGTTACAGAGCTGGCGAAGGGTAGCCCGTGCAAGTGCTGGGAGTTATTAAATGGTAGAGCAATATTATCCCTTTCACGACATTGCCGACGATGTCGTTGGACACCATCACAAAAATAGTTCATGGAGAATTATCAAACATTCTATAGCACAATTTAATCAATGAGTCCGCTAATAGCTACAGTCAAGAAGGTCCATGGAAAACTTCATGTGTTATTGTTTTTCATGCCTAACGAATCAGTAATACAAAGAAAATAATAGAAGTAATCAGCGCGAGGAAAAAATGCGCGCTATCTTAGGCGGCAGACACTGAAAACCTCGCGCGTGTCGTGAAAACGTTAAGAAATTTTCGAAATCTTACAGGTGCGGGAGCAGGAAACCGGCACATTAGTCAATGGTAAAACTTTTTTTTTAATTTTTAGTTTTGAAGCAATTTTTCTGCTGTTGTTTCGCTAAATCCTAGATTTATATTCAAGCTAAAGTATAGTAGAAAGTTAGGAATTTAATGAATCGATGCAAGCTTTTTGTTGGAATGCCATGCATAGGCTTGAGTGAAGTTTTTGAATCTACAATTTTTTCGATTTTCCTGAAAGGTGTAAAGTTCGGTTCGCACTATGTTTTACTATCAGGAAGCCGTGGCAAGAGAAACAGTTTGGTAGAAAAACTGTTCAGATTAGCTGAAAACTGAAACTAACACGATGGTTAAATAAATATTGAATCACATCTGATTAACATTAGCAGAAGCCTCTGGAAATTAAGTTGTACTGCACTACACTTCAGGTGACGCTTACGACTTACGGTTTACGATTTACGATTTACGAAATTTCAAATTTCATTTACGCACACCACTGCTACTGACTACAAAATACACTAGCTTCAGCCGGAAGGGTTCACTCTCGACTCTCAGAGTTTCACTCTTAGAGTTATCGCGCTCCAAACTCGTCCACGCGTGCAATTTGCGAGCGGTCGCGCCCACCTCGACTGATAGGTCGATTGTATATGCATTGTTCTCGGTGCACTCCATATGCAAGCTGGACAGTCTTAGAGCAACTCCTAAGTAGGGCGGCTGGGAATTTCTGATAAAACCCCTCAAACTCTCAATCTACAAGCTTTCGCGTCCATTCAATTGTTAGGTTCGATTCTATATGCATTGTTCACGGCGCACTCCAGATGCACGCAGACATAACTCCAACGCCGCGCGAACCCTCTGGCGCGACAGCACAGTGCGCGACGAAATTGGACGAGTTGTCGCAGTCCGATGCTTCCGACGGCTACAAACGCTTCCTACAGGTACATGCGCACGCCTCTGCCTTATTTCAACGTTTCTTGGAGATGTTATATGAATGTGGTTTCAATAGGACGATCAGCGACAGTCTATACAGGAATCCTGGCCATGTGATGGTTTCAAGCGTCAGTATTTGCCAACTACTTCTTCGGTCAATCTTTACCGTGATTATGGTTATACTACGGAAAAGGCCACTATCACCATTCTCGTATTAATTGTCCTACTGCAGACTGTTGCCTACACATCCTGTAGGTCTTAAGTTCCTTGCTAGAAATGTGGTCTGGGAGCTTAGACACTGAGAGCATTTCGTGCTCCGCGGCTAACCATTCGTCACGAGCGCATTTCCACGTTTCAGCGTTGCGAAGTCGCACGCGACTAGCGCGAGAGATAGGTCCTGGAGCCCCAGATGCATGCTGGACAGTCTTAGAGCAGTTCCTAAGTAGCAGGGCTAGGAATTTCCTTTTAAAACTCCCCATACGCTTACTCTACAAGCTGTCGCTCACTCTATAGGTTGTCGCACCCACTCGATTTATTCTGTCGAGCCTAGATGCATTGTTCACAGCACGCCATGCCGGCAGTTAGTTCCAAACACTAGGCCATGCTCGCTCAAGCGCATGGGTAGGCTCCTTCCATCAGCCTAACGTCAGAAGTCGAGGGCGCAGCGCCCTAACGCGACTTGCGTCACACGCAACGCGTGACGAGCGGAAAACGGCGCTCTCCGGCGCCCTTTTGCGCCGCTCTTCATCTTTCGCGCCGCTCTTCATCTTTCGCGCCGCTTGTGCTTGTTGGACACAGCGGCATGTCCGGTACTGTACTCGAGCAAGTTCTCGCGACTGGCTATACCACCCGCAAGGGCTGAATTCGATCCGCTTGAGCATTCTAGCATTTCTGTTCTTTCGCTCAGTTGAGTCAATCATGCTGCAGTAAACCTACCTCTGCGATGAATGATTTCTTACTGTATAAGAGCTCAAGAGACTCTGCAGTTCTAAAGTAAAGAAGGATCGATGATTGTTCAGGCAAAAGAGATGAGATCACTTTTAGCGGCGCAGTTCAGCATACGTTGAAACATTTGCACTCGATTTGTTTTCGATCACGTTGCCATAATGCGCAATCCGTTGTGTACTAAGATAATTGAATTATTGCACGCTGTTCTGCATATACTTGTGTGGCAAAACTACAAATTTTAAGCAATTCATTTGTTTTTCAATGGCTGTGGGCGACATTATTTCAAATCGTTTCTCATTTTTTTCAAGCGCAGACGGAGATTGCTCATGAGATGTCCAGGATAACTTCAATTTCCTCAACTGGAATGCTCGATCTTGTAGCAGTCACCGATAGATTAAACTATTTCCTGACGTGTGTCCTATACTTCGGACCGAATCGATTAATTTCGAATGAATATTCGAATAAATTCGAATATTCGAATATTTATTATTCGAATATTCGGTGAGGTCCAAAATTCGAATATATTCATCATTCGAATATTCGATGATTCCAAAAATTCGAAAATATTCATTATTCGAATATTCGCTGAGGCCAAAATTCGAATATATTCGTTATTCGAATATTCGATAAGGTCCAAAATTCGAATATATTCGTTATTCGACTATTCGACGTGCCCCAAAATTCGAATATATTCGAATATATTCGACGCTACTGAGATAGACTACTGGGAGTCAGTTTTTTGCGCCTTCTGGATATAACTCGCCTAAAGTATATGAAAAACCAAGGATACATTTGAGCTCAGCAGCTCAAGCTCTATCGTTTAGTATACATATTTCATATGGAGCCATGAAATTATTCGAAATTGGAAACATGTTTAATTACCCAAGCTTGAAGGCCGACCAATGGACTTGAGAAACATGAACGATGCGGCCAAGGTCGGCCTCTGTCGAAAGTACTTCGTCGTCGGTGTGTTTGGTCTACCGTTGGTGTGGCTTAGGAACACAATCTGGTTCTTTGGTTGAGGCTTTCTTCGACCGCAATCACCGGCCACCAATACCAATCGGAAGTATTAGGTTGTAACGAAATAAATGGCACTGAACCACTGTAAATTTAAACAGTTAATATCTCGGCTTGTAGGCAAGTTTATTAATCGAAATAAAAACCTTCTCATTCTACACATCTTTGCCAACGTGACACAAGCTTTTTTATCCCAGTAGCGTGAAAATCAGAAGTTCTGGAATTGACGAAATCTTCGAAGGCACTTTCGGCACTCTTTCGGTATTTGAATATTTTCCCTACCAAGAAGTCGCCAAGATGCTTGAAGAAATGGTAGTCTGTTGGGGAGAGGTCAGGAGAAAACAGAGGATGTGGTAGAGTTTCAATGCTCAGCTCATTCAATTTCTGCAACGACATTCGTGCTACATGGGGGCGAGCATTGTCGTGCAGAAGGAGAACTCGCCTTCGGTTTACCAAGGCCGGCCGGATATCCTTCAACTTTTTCATCATTTCTTCAATTTCAATGCAGTACTTCTCTGCCGTGATGGATTCACCGGGAGGGAGGAAGCTGTGGTGAATAATTCCCAGCGAACACCACCATACTGTAACCATTACTTTCTTTTGGTGCAATTCCGGCTTCGCAAAAACCTTGGGGCTCTCATCGCTGTCCACCCACTGTGCCGATCGTCGCCTGTTGTCGTACATTATCCATTTCTCGTCACAGGTTACGATGCGATCAAGGAATGGGTCCGTTTCGTTCCGTAGAAGCAGTGCGGACGAGATCTCATATCGTCGGTTTCTTTGCTCCTCAGACAGCTCGTGAGGCACCCATCTTTCCAGCTTTTTGGTCTTTCCAATTTCCTTCAGATGCCGGGCAGCTGTGTTGTGACTGACGCCAAGAACCTTCGCTATCTCCCTGGTACCTTTGTGTGGATCCTCCTCTACCACATCTCTCAGCTTGTCCTCATCAACATCACTATGCCTCCCACGACCTTCATGTCCTTCCAAGCTCTCATCTCCATTCCGGAACTTCTGATACCAACGATACGCCGTCCGAATTGCGAAACATCCTTGACCGAATGCGGCGTTAATCTTCTCGTCCGCCTCCTTAGCTGTAGTGCCCAGCTTGAATTCATACAAGTAAATGCCTCGGATTACCCTTTTGTCCATCTGCAAAAAAGTCAATAAAACTCTAAAGTTTTCCCACTTTTACATAGAAAATTTGGTACTCACCGGTAGAGCAAAATTTGCGCTTCTAAATGATATGCCACATGTTACGGTTTGTTCTTGATCAAACGCGTAAAGATGCGCCAAATAATGGCGCGAGCCAGTGCCATTTAATTCGTTACAACCTAATATATCACGCTGACAAAGGAACTGTCTGAACGGGCAAACGAGTACGAGGGTGTAATGGTTAAGGGCCCATAGAGCGAGCTCTTTACGACAGCGCAAGATCCCGGCGTCGTGGACTGGGTGGCGCAGAGGTGGAGGGCGCGCATGTTTGTGACGTCTAGGGTTCGGTTCCCATGCTACGTCGCATTTTTGCACTTTTACCATAGTATCGGATTTCCATAGAGATTTCCAACTGAACTTGTTTTTGGACTTTGCTACGGTAAGATGTTTTTATTACTTATTGTTTGTCGACATCTCGTAATTCACCAGCAATGCCCAAAATGCCAAATGCGATTTTGTATGAAACTTTTACTCCAATAAATTGTTCCCATTGTTAATATAAGACATTTCGTTGCAGGAACAACATGAAACAGCGGCAAAAAGCTAGAAAAATGCTTCAAATGCAATTTATTAGTGCCGGTGAGTGCCACCAGTGTACTCACAGTGTAGGAGGTCACCGCATGATCTTCAACTTGACCTACCACCTCGATCAATATTCTCGACTCTTTTATGCTGACAAGGTCGCCAGGTCATAACAAGCTGCTGCCGCCAACACTGACTCTACAATGTCTGCTAACCCTCGAGTGGTCATTCACCTACTGACACTGAAGTGCGGATCCCCACTGGATGCTGTCCCTTCGAGAGACGAAATGAAGCTGAAGGAAAGAATAGCGAGTATCCTACAAGATTTCGAACTGCGACAGCTGGAAATCGACGAAGCGGAGAAGTTGGAGGTAGTGGAAGAAAAGGACCAAGCGTTTCAACCAGAAGAGGATTGTGCCGGAGTCACGACACCACTAACCAGTGAAGGCACTATCACGTTTTCGGGAGGACAGATCGTTTCGGAGGAAAAGATGTGGCTATACTAGAATTATTATACTATACAAGTTTGAGAACTGGGGAAAGTGGACTGTGTCGCGATTCCAGGCTTGGGCTGCAGCGGAGTACCACTGGGTAGGAACTGTGAAGCTAAACACAAGTTCAGATATGGAAATCCCTATGGAAATCCGATACTATGGTAAAAATAGCAGAAACGCGCTGTAGCACGGGAACCGAACCCTAGACCTCACGAACATGAGGAGTGCTCTTTACCACTGCGCCACCCAGTCCACGTCATCGAGATCTTGCGCTGCCATGAAGAGCTCGCTCTGCGGACCCTTAAGCATTACACCCTCGTACTCGTTTGCCTCAAGGATTCGGCAAAAACAAAACATTTTCGGTTACTATTTGGAGGACGGGGATTCTCCCTATAGTACTCGTTCTTGCCGTTCCGGCGTACCGTTCAGACAGTTCCCTTGTGAGTGCCATAGGAGCGATCTTCTGGTTAATAGTAATATGTGTCTGGAAGACCACCTTCCAGTCGCACCGTTCGAAAAGTGTCGCATGGGCGGACTATTTGACATTCATCTTCTCAGTCGGAAGGGTATAGACTGGCTGCGATGTCACCCCAAATTGCCACAGCATCATTCATCCTTCTCAAAGTTCTTTTCTGTGATTCACTTGTAGGAGACCTTATTTCTCAGCTTAACGACGAGGTGTTTCCTCACTCAATTGTTGTTTTTTCTTGTGCGGGTTTGTAACATAAAACATCATATACATATTAACATAATTATGACGCTTTCTTGTTGTTGAAGCCGCCACTGATCCTTGCCGGGTATACGTCCGCCATCTTTTTTTTTTGTTTTTTTTCGCGTCTATTCGTTTATTCGTTTCGTGGTCGTCCGCGAAACGAATAAACGTGAGCGTCTCTTAGTGCCTCTGGGTGAAATGGGTAACCCTCCTAGGTTCTGTTTATACTGGGTCGTCGAGCGACGTGATTCGGTGTATAGTGGGATCCTCACGCTTCACCACTTGTCAAGTTACTTAGGTAGTGAGCCTGGGCGAATTGAAACGGAGTATCACACATCATTTGTCTCAAGAATTGGACTTGCTAGGCAGTTTTTGGTTAGAAAGTGACCCTGATGAATTTTTCGAGTATCAGCTCGATCCACCTAGCAAGTCGAATTCTGGAGATAAATGATGTGTGATACTTCATTTCAATTCATTTAGGGTCACCTCCTAACTAACTCGACATGTGATGAAGCGTGAGGAGCTAAGAGGGCGCCCGAAAGTTTCCACGTACGATCTCTAAGCTGAGGGCGCAAACATCACCGATCAGCGGTCGGTTGTGTTCTATTATGCTTTTCTTGTTTGTTCCTGTGCTGCCAATTTTTGCTGACTCTAGAGTGTAAGTAGGCGCAAATAGGGCCGGGGTATGGGTCACCCCTACTAAGTGGTTGAACACCTTGGTGTGAAAGCACATGTATGTGTAAGAAGAAAATTCATCGGAATCGTCATCATGAAATCGTAATGAAAGCGTGGATTTGTCGCCAATTATGATTTACAGCTTCTCAGTGTATCTGTTATTTTTGGAAATTGTGTTTTTGCAGGCCCACATCTGCTTTTCCATTGTTCTGTTTTCGTGCGAATGCCTTTAAATAACATGTCGTGTTTGAGATTAACTTTATTTCTGTACTTGCTTTACGAGGGTCATTAGAAGCCGTAGAATATCTACAATTTCAACTAAAGTATTCTTTATTGATAAATTTTGTGGCTAGAATTCAAACACATCTGTCGCATAGTTCGGACCGAATCGAATAATTTCGAACGAATATTCATTATTCGAATATTCGACGAGGCCCAAAATTCGAATATATTCATTATTCGAATATTCGACAAGGTCCAAAATTCGAATATATTAATTATTCGAATATTCGGTTTTTCGTGAAACCGAATATATTCGATTATTCGTTTATTCGAAAAAATTTTGGAAGGAAACAAGTATAGTGTGTCCCACTCTTCTCCACGACAGCAACACAGTTTTATCGATAAGCAGCAAACTAATTGTAAGCTAATGGTAATTACCTAAGTAAGACCTTACTCGACTAAAGGTTTTTTGTTCAGGTGTTGCACACTGCGTGAGCAAGGCTTTAACTCTATGACAGAAGTTTTAACTCGACAAACAATTGAAAGATAGCCAGTCGACGAAACAGGAGGTTCATGTTTCTGCCGCATCGTGTATCTCTACTAAACGGTACACTGGTTCCACCTTGTCTTCTTGTACCAGTCAGCGCGAAAATCGGGATGTTACCAAGGATAAGGTTCTTCAAGCCTTTGCACTCTCACTAAAGAGTCCAAAGCACCTAAGCTTCTGCAGCAATATCAAGTTCACATCTCCACTTCATTCGAACCCTGTATTACTGCGTGCTAAGCACTCCTCGTCAACTCACTGCATGAACAACGCTTCGAAGGCGAACTCTCGCTGCGCCTCAGCTGATGTGCGCTTGTTCATGCATATTGTCTTCACGGCGAACCTCTGCCCATCCGCCGTCAGTGCTTCGTGCACCGTACCGAATGCTCCGGTACCGATTTCCCTAAAAAAACGCAGTGGCAGTAGACCGGAGTAGGGCACTGACAGCAGCAGCTGAATTTCGCTACATCCTGGCTCCATACCATTTCTGGGGAGTGTAATTAACCAAAATAGGGCTAATCCCATGATCTTCGTCCATGTTAACATTCAAGGCACAGGCAACAGGCAGTTATCCAGAACTCACTTTCCAATGGTTATCTCATCCCATGGAAGGCAAGGAAGGGAAGCGATTTGATTCCAGTACGGCTCTTCTATATCCACGTCATTGTAGTCCGACTTCTTGAAATTACGATGCCTTGCGCAACGATAGTCAAAACAGTCAATAGTCAGAAGGACAAAAACTACGTTAAACTGACCATGACCACAAGTCGTATCTGATCCGCTGCAGTTGACTGCCTTTTATAAGCTCTTCGAGTACCTAGAAGAAAAGTGTGGAATCGCGAGCATAGGAAACTTATTTGAAGTTGTAGTTAGTTCTCATGCGTCAGTCAGATTAGGAGACAAGTTGGGGGTCTATCGAAGCCGCCAACTTCCACGCTGGACTAAAAATGATACGTTCTTGAGCCAACAGTGTACCTTCCATTGAAACGAGCAACTCATAGCCGACTAGCAACTTTGTCAAAAAAGAGGTTGCTCAACCGATTGCTGACTTCAAATATCGGTCAGCCTCTACTGATAACTAGATCGTTTACATTTGAAGCAAAACCATGTCGCCATGAAGAATCCATAGTTTGAAGTTACAGCAAGGACAACAACTATAATCACAGCCGTAACTAACCAGAAAAGGGTCTCAGATGTAGGTCTGAACCGGGGAAATGGATAGTACTACGAGAATCTCCACTCTTCATATAGTAGAAAAACGTGCTTCGTTTTTGCTGAGTCCTTGAACCGAAGGAGCTACAAGCCCTTGAAGGTAGGGAGGTGCTAGACCAGATGTTTGACTCCGTGCTATGCACTATTTCTGCATTTTTCATAACCGCTGCCTCCTTCACCAGTTGGCTTCCTACACATCTCGTGCACATTTATTTCACTCTAAATTGTCAAAGGGTCAGATTCGTGATCAACACCCCAGATTTGTGATTAGCACCCCATGACCTCGACAGCCCTAGTTACCCGTATCTGCTGTAACCTGTCGTAATCGTCATAGATTTCAAAAAAGGATATCAGATTCGTGATCAGCACCCCAAATTACCCTCCTAGGGAGGTTTGGGCGAAAAAAATTTTCGACCTCTGCTGGACCTCTGGAGTCGTGAGAGTGCAATAGTGCCTTGATAGTGGTTTAAATCTGCTTACTTCCTACACATCTCCTACACATTTATTTCACTCTACAGGGTGCGCCAAAATTATGGCGACAAGTTATTCAAAACGCCGAAAGCGAAAATGCTGCACTTTCGAAAAACCAACGATGAAACAATGTTTATTAGTCTATTATGAGCTATACACAACATTGAGATTCGAATATCTCTCCATCGGCGTCGATACAGGCTTTGAGACGCTTCAGGAAGGCATCGACGGCGGCACGCAGTATACTTGTGCTTTTTTAAATTTTTTCGAATGAACGAATAATCGAATAACCCCATTTTTTGATTATTCGAATTTCCGAATAATCGAATAATCGAAAAAATCGAATAATCGAATAAACTTTATTATAACTTAATACACCCGGTGCAAAATAGGTTCACCCCTGGTTTGTCCATTGGTATCCGAAGAACCCGCTGCCGAGGTTCAGTAATGTTACCATCGTATTCCTCACTATGGAAAACTTCTATAAGAGAATTCTAAGCAGTTTGTCTTATCAGTGCAGGATACCACGAACTTTAACAGAAAATTTAAGAAATGGAGACCGGTGCAAAATATAAGTTCGCTTCATAGAAAATCTGATTAATCACAAAAGTACCTATAAACAAGGCAAGATTAGTACTTGTCACATCACCTTTGTTGGAACCATATCGAAAATTCTATTTTGCATGGTACTGATTAGGTTATCAATAACAGTTCGCTCAAAATTGGCCCATGCATGAAGTATGGCGTTCTTCAGATCAGAAACCGATGTCTCAGCGGTTCCATTTTTGCACACTGTGTACAAGAATGTTCCACAAGCTTTCTGGTTTTCGAGTTGAGATCTGAAGAACAGCTAGGCCACTTCAAATGTTGAGTTCTGTTGGAGTTGAGCCAACCTGTTGTTGACTGCAACACGTGTATGGATGCATTATCTTGTTGGAAAATAAGGTTATGCCTACGAAATCTTCTGAAATATGGCAGAAGGTAATTTCCGAGCAATTTCTGGTAGTCTTTACTGTTCATCCTACGCGAGACGAACTCCAAGGCAGCAAGTTCGTATCCAGAAAACGCAGCCGAAACCATGAGACTTCCAGCGACAAAGTAGCACCTGTAGAATACTCGCTTCTCTCTCCTCAAATCTCTCGAATAGTATCTGTACCCGTGGGGGCCCATCAAGATTCCATTTCTTTTCCACTACTGGAGAGATCTGAGAAAAGAGGTCGAGTATCCTCTAGGCGCAACTTTGACGGTGAAAGTCTCATGGTTGGGCTGCGTTTTCTGGATGCGGACTTGTTTCGTTCGTTTCGGAAGTTCGTCTCGTATAGGATGAACAGTGAAGCCAACTGCTGGTTTATTTTATTTATTTATTTATTTATTCAATACGTTCGCGATAAACGCAAGCGGCAGAAAAAAAGTATTACAACAACACAACAACATGAAGACACACCTAGAGTGAGTCAAACCAATGTCCTATGAGGAGAAAAGGCCACCTTCAGCTTACTTCTAGGTCGACTGATAGGAAGCTTCTCAGGCTCCCCTTTTGTTTGAAACGCACGCAGGTCAAAGAATTTGGAGCCTACAAAGTGCGAAAAGTGGATTAACTTATAAACCCAACAAATATCAAAGAATTTCGTGCGAGAAGCCAATGTGTGAAGACCCAGGTATTTGTTCCTTATGCTTTAGGTACCATAGAGTAAAGGAACCCGCCAATGCCAATAAGAACCTTGTAGTTAGTTATTCTGTACCTTTTCCACAAAGTTTATAAGAGGTTGGCTCAACTTCAATACAATTCAACTTTTGCAGTTGTCTAGTTTTCCTCCAGATCTCACCGCTGATAGAGAACTTGTGGGGCATTCTTGTACACAACGTGTGCAAAAATGGAACCACTTACACTTAGGTTTCTGATCTGAAGAACGCCATACTTCATGCATGGGCCAATGTTGAGCGAACTGTTATTGATAACCTAATCAGTAGTGCGAAAAACAGAATTTTCAATATGGTTACAACAAAGGTGATGTGATGAAGTACTAATCTTGCTTTGTCTGTAGGGACTTTTGTGATTAATCAGGTTTTTTATGAAGGGAACTTATATTTTGCACCGGTCTCCATTTGTTAAATTTTCAATAAAAGTTCGTGGTATCCTGCACTGATGAGATAACCTGCTTAAAATTCTTCTATAGAGGCTTTCGATAGTGAGAAATACGACGGTAAACGCTGAGCATAGGCAGCGGATCCTTCGGGAACTAATGGACAAATCGGGGATATCTATAATTTTGCACCGGGGTGCATTAATAAGGACTATGCAATTTTTGTGTTAGCCAATTTCGTTTGATACTGTTTATTCACTCCAAAAGCGCATTGTGTAGGCTCAAGTAAGTGTAGTAAAGTAAGTTCAACGACAACCCTCGCCAGAGACAAAATAAAAGATTTGAATTCTTTAAAAAAAGCAAATAATGAAGATATTCAATATCTTCTCAGAACCATTGACAATACTCCTACGAATATCTTACAAAAAAAATTTCTACAGAAATAGTGTGCAAAACATCTACGCACAAGTGCAAACCTCTGCGAAAAAACCGTTCACTCCATTTGTTCATTTCAGTATCTCACAGAAATCGTCAGCCAATCGAGTTGTAGAGTTATACGGCACCAGCGTCGGTCGCCGTCTCCGCCGGCGCAGACGCTGGAGTATGCGGGCCACGCCAGGCTAGCCGGCTTCGCCGGCATCGCATCTGCGGGCCACGCTAGGGACGTAACCCAAACCTAGCTACGGATGCTTCCTCACCCAGCGTTGGTTGCCGGCGCTGGGTAAGAAAGCATCCGTAGCGTCGAGCACGTTGAAACTTGCGCCTACTCCAGCTGATTCCTAGCTTGGTACCACTCTCTCAGTATAGCACGCAGAAAAATGTCCTCAGCACTCCTTCTTCATCTAGCGTTCAGCTCACAGCCTACTGCAGCTTGTCAAGCCTAAAGAAATGTCTGACACTTCTGTCCAGTCGTCGTGCTTCGAGCCGCTAGGTGTGGGGAATTCGGAGGTGACTTCATTAGCCACTAATTTTGAGGGAACATACGGGAAGAATCATTAGCCACTAATTTTGAGGGAACGTACGGGAAGAATTATTCCGAGAGCCTAGTGTAGTCGAAAACTGGGGGTGGGACGGGAACTTGGTTTCCGCTGTACACAATCCACTACAGACAGTGACTTATGCCTCCCTCCTTTATATATATGGTGAGATTTTCTGTCTCTGATTTCCCTATCTCCAATGTGTCAGATAGAACTCGTGGTCGGTTCGGTTTGAGAGAAAACGATAGCACCACTCAAATGATCGATAATATCGATCGATATCGTCTGCCTGATCAAAACGCACAATCTACTGTGGAACGCTCCCGTCGGCCAACATAATCAGGCAACTACAATCCCGATCGGTTAGGTCTGAGGGAAAACCGATAGCACTCCTGGTTATTTGATTGATAGTGTAAATGCCTCTTACTTGAACCACCAAAGTGAGGATATGTGTGTTCCTCACTGTTGTATTTGTTGTTCAACTTCTGCTATCAATCGAATAAAAATCGCTCAGCCGAAATAACTTCGAATGGGAGAATCTTACAGCCCGCAGCTGAGAAGCAAACATATGGCGCAATAAAAGACGAGGTCGCACCATGCCCTCGAAAAGTTCACGCAGCTTTTAATCCACTGATAGTATAAAAGCCACTTGACCACAAAGGTGGGATATGTATGTTCCTCACCGTTGTGTTTGTTGTTCAACTTCTGCTATCACACGAATAAAAATCCAACAGTTTGGAAGGGTTAGAAAGTAGGAAGTTTATGTTGGCGGGAGAAACTGATGGACTCAATCCAACCAACTTATAATGGGAGAATCTTACTTACAGGCTACAGAATCAGGCGCAAAACGGCTCGGGTGGACAGGGCTTATCGTGATAAGTGGTCGTCAGCCTATTTAAGAAGCACACGAGTGTGGATATAAATGCCGCAACTAGCAGTGGGGCTCAAATAGGCTGGGTGAGAGGGCCACCATGTAGGAACGCCCAATCCGTCGTTTTGTGTTGTAAGAAATTCAAAATTATCAGCATCACTGGTGGTTCTAGCCCTATGTTGAACCAAGTTAGTTCACTTCTGCTGTGAATGGGCATACATGTGCCTTCCTACCAAGGGGCATACTCTAACGTGTAGAGCGAGGAGCACTAGAATAGGGCCGCAGATTCTCACCACAACACTGACATCAACTTAAGACTCTCGAAGAGAAACAAAGTGAAACGGTGGTAAAAACAGTAACGAAGAGTAACGAAGAGCGGCAGTATGGATTAACACAGCAGGAGCTGTTCTCAGAAAAGTGAAGGCGGAAGCTCGCACACATCAGAAAGTTATGCCCGAACACAGAGAAGGCAGCAACAACAGGAATGAGCACTGACTTCGGCCATGCACACAGGCGGCAGAGTCGTACCCTGCGGTAACACAACTGTAGCAGCACCTAACTGCAAACCGCTAGCAAGGACAGGTGCCTTCAAGGGGGTCAGTTCGAGGCAGTAGCCACCCAACACGTGCGCGGGCAGAGCCGCGGCGCCGGCCTATTTCGCGACGCCTCACGTGTCCACCTCGGCAGCGGCGATTCCTCACCTCCCGGCGCTTCCCTTCGGAGAGAGAAGTCGAGAACCTGCCTCGAACTTGGGTGATTAAACCATCGAGCCCGCGGAGTTTACGAAGTTTCCCACGGCCACGTTGAGACAAAAAAACCCTCCTCTATTATACATGGTGGGATGATGGATTTTCAGTCGAAATTCAACGTTTTTGGAATAAATTTCAACGTTCTTCTGGATTCTTCCCCGTGTAACAACGTTGAATTTGATTTGAAAAACTTTGAACTTCAACTGAAAATGGTATATAGTCGTGACATATATGCAAACTGTGAGCTTCAGTCCCGAAGTAATCGAGATCGCTGAACACGAATCTTAAGTTAGTTTTTGCAGTAACGGTTGCCATCAAGAGATATTAATAAAATTATCGATTTTTCGTAACTATCACTCAACATGATCGAGACTTCATGCCTGAGGTAATCGAGGTCACTGAACACGTATCTGAATTCATGTTTAATTTTCCGTCGAAACTTGTGTTCATTGTGCAAATTTCCATAGAGTATTCAAAAGTACGACATCGATGACAGTCGTGGTCGCAGAGAACGCAAACGTGAAGTTAGATTTTGAAAATATCGACGAAGAACGGTCATACAATTGATTCGCCTCAACGAATTCCCCATAGAAAGTCAATAGCTCGATCAACGTCAACCGATAATTTCAAAAACGAACTTCAGATTTGTGTTCAGCGAGATCGACTACCCCAACGGCTGAAGCTTCGGACCGCAGTCGATCGCCATCAACTGCGGTCAGTATCGCCAATACGCCATTTCCCCACGCCAGTTGTGGTGGACTGATGGAAACACGCACACTCACACTACCCTTCTATGTATAGTAGGATATTGAATGCGTTTTCGTTACGGTGAGCTCCTCGACAGTGTGCTATCGAAAACAATCGTCACCGAAATGAACGCCGCTCACAAAAATCATCATTATGCCACATTCGAAACAACCACGTATTCGAAATTCGAATATTATTCGAATTTTCGCACCTCGAATAATCGAATTCGAATAATTATTCGAATTTTCAAACCTCGAATAATCGAATTCGAATAATTATTCGAAATTGCAAACCTCGAATAATCGAATTCGAATAATTATTCGAATTTGCAAAACTCGAATAATCGAATTCGAATAATTATTCGAATTTGCTAAACTCGAATAATCGTATTCGAATAATTATTCGAATTTACGAAACTTGAATAATCAAGTAATCGAAAATCGAATTCGAATAAATTATTCGAATAATTATTCGAATTCGATTATTCGAGCACAAGTATAGCACGCAGGTATGGCGCATTGAGCGCATCCCACGTCATCTGGAGAGCTTCCTTCAAAGAACCCCCGGAGCGGTGAGGTTTCCCGCAGGCTTTGGCTTGCAGAACTGCCCAGACGGTTTAATCCGTCGAACTCAAATCCAGAGCGTTGGTTGGCCACTCATGGAGGGTGATGGAGGCCAGGAAGTTGCCTTTGCATCAGTTCTGCATCATTCATGTCCTGTGAGCTGGAGCTCCATCCTGTTGGAAGGTCCAGGAGCGGTTTCCAAAGTGAGACACTAGCCCATGGTAACAGTTCGTCCTTCAGGAGGTTCAAATAGTTCTCCATGATCTCCATTTCTCGCGACATCCGGCGGACCGAGCGCGCCGGGCACCTGAGAATTAGTTCAATTCACATTCACAATGTCTTCCGTAGTTGCAACATAGACGTGTCTTCATCGTCTCTATCTATCATCCTTGGTTCTCAGGTCTTCGTAGTGTCTGATGGACCTATATAGAACACTTCGATGAAGTCCAAGACGCTGGTGAATGTCGCGTGCCGAGATGCTTTGACGGTAAAGTTCAACGATTGAAGCACGGTGGCAAGAACGTTTCACATTCTTTAAAAACAACTTATTTTCATGCTTGATTGAGATAACCATAAACAAGTTGAGCAGTAGAAACAATAAAAGCACAGAAAAAAGCGGACGCTCCGAATAGGAGGTCAAATTGTTCGTGCATGTGCTGTCGCCATAATTTTGGCGCATCCTGTAAATTGTCAAGCAAGGTTTACTATGAGCTGTTGTTCACTAACTTTTCCCAGTTTCTGAATTATACAACGTTTTGTGCTTTTCGGCGAATGCTAAACAGCAACCTCACAGCAGGTGCGGGTTATAGCAGGTACGGATGACTAGGGCTGTCGAGGTCATAATCACTCAGTCTCAGTCGTATGATGCAATTTGCTGTATACTGGATATCAAGTTAGATGGCAAAAACGATAAGGCAAAAAGACATTTTGAAAACCTTCGTCACTCTACAAATTGCTGGGGTATTATGGTCGAAAAGTCTTCAGTTATAGAAGCAACGAAGGCGGTTACTGAAAGAAGGAATACCTCGCCTAAGTTCGAAAGGCTACTTCCTTACGCTTAGGTGACCTGCCACGAATGTTGCTCGAGAGTAGTGCGAAATTAATTAATTTCTTACAAACTATGCTATAACTAGGCTGGTTTTTTACAAAACCGCTCTATTTTGTGCAACCTTTTATGAAATGCTCTCATTTGCCCCCTAACGACTCGTTTAGATACAGTCAAATTGTGGTTAGACTGCGTATGAATTAGAAAAAATAATACTTTTACTTTCTCAGAAATTTTAAATCGAAATGACCTTAATGGAATTAATGTCCAGAGAGATGATGAGTTTGCAATGTGTACGCAGTGAGCAATATTAATCAAATGAATTTAGTTGGTAGTATACATGAATCTAAATCACGGGCTCTTCTCAGCTAGCCGATTTATTTCGGATATAACCTGCCTTCCTTCTCCTTGATATAGCCAATCGTAGAATTGTAATGTTTTCGTTGCTGATTTTGCGGTTTTGGTATTGGCTTAAATAAAATAGTAAATAATAATAATCACCGATATGCCCAGACTTCTCATAGGGAGGTTATTTGGGGTGCTGATCACGAATCTGACATTCGCTTTCGAAATTTCGGCTGATTACGGTTACAGCAGGTACGGGTCACTAAGACTGTCGAGGTCATGGGGTGTTGATTACGAATCTGGCCCTTTTGACAATTTAGAGTGAAATAAATGTGTAGGAGATGTGTAGAAGAAGCAGAATTTGTGAAGGAGGCAGCGGCTATGAAAAAATGCAGAAACGCTATGTAGCACGGGATCCGAACATCCGGCCTAGCATCTCCGAGGCAACCCCGTACCCTGCTGCGCCACCGACTCGTTTGCGGCCGGGCCTTTCGCCGCGTTCCATACTATATATTGCGCGCGCATGCATGCACGTGGGCACGGGCTGACGGTGCTCTAGTGCACCCCGCCTTCGAGGGCCCGTAGCTCTTTTGGTTCAAGGACTCAGCAAAAACGAAACATGTTCTTCCACTATATGAAGGGTGGTGATTCTCGCAGTACTACCCATTTTCTCCGTTCAGACCTATGCCTGAGGCCCTTCCCTGGTAAGACGAGCCTACTTAATATTATACCACTCTCCGCTAAGAATTTGTTCCTCTAAACGATCTCTAAGAGGATAACACAGCTACGTATTACGTTATATTCCTCTTGGTCTCCTTTACGACCTCGTAAGAAGCATAAAATGCTGTTCACATTAATACGCAGAAATAATACGCCACATGTTCGGAAAATACTGCTTCTGTCGTACAGGCGATTTAGATGAGTGGACACATCACACAATGACTGACAATGGTCTACTGATGGAAGTCGGGTTTTTGCTTTCCAAGAGCGTCCGACACCAAATCACTGACAATGAGATGATTGAGGTGCGGTTGACTTAGAAGAAAAACGAAACTGTGGTCGATACTTGGGAATATCATGGTTCTACTGAGCGCATAAGCCGCTACCAAATTATGTTTTACAGATTTGTAATTTATGTCATAACTAGCAGAAAGGCTTACATCGAACTGCTCCCAAAAACGCACATGGAGACACAGAAGACGACGAGCATCACGAACAACTTATGCTGGAGCAGAAGAGAGATCGCTGCAATGGATGGAATTTATCCATGCGCAGTTATCGAACTCGTCAGACAGACAAAGCGGTATTATCCCAATGGGAATTTCCACGTATGATCTGACGAACCGCGAGAACCAGCACATCTCCCGAATGAAGCCACTATTTCCCCGTGTTCACATAGGCACTCCATGAGATCCGAGGATTGCAGATTTGGAAAAAAGCACGTAGATCTCGGCGGACAGTTAGCGCGGCAGGCATCTGAACATACTCCATTTTCTTATGACTCGGAGAACTGTTCCAACAAACTAGAGCACACATATGATAAGCAGGCCATCCCCTTTCTGCTTTCCTGACTGCATAAGGAACGAGGAGGAGTTCATTCCAAGCCAGTTAGTGCCACCAAGACCGTGAATCCTGAAGAGTGCAGCTCCACCTGAATTGCGTTCTTGATTGCAGACACACGCAAAGATGGTTGACTTGCACTGAATGGTCTTGCCGTAGTAGCCTCCCCCTCCTCCGGCAGCTGGCCCGCAAGGAAGTGCGACCCCTCCGGTGTAAGAGAAGTTTCCGCATGACCAAGGACCGGCGGGTGGCGAAGCAATCTGAACACCTCTGCACAAGCAGAACTAAACCAGACCATATTGCTCCGGAACCCTTACGGAAAGCCCGTGACCTGCGTTCGAACGGGAGCTAGAGCTGCTGTGCTTTAAACTCGACACGTGTAGACCGCCAGCTGGGCTGCAAGATCTCCAATACAAGGTATAAATGATGCGAAACATACAGTGTTTTCAAAATACTTTTTCACTGCTTGAGCACCTGGAACCGCAAAAAGTTTTATGTATCTTAAAGCTAGAAAGTGAAATTCTTACGGTTGCTTTGATGCTGAGATCGCTCCAGAAATTTCTCTCATGTATAGCATTCTTCAATTGAATAGTAATGCAAGTGGCATCTACATCAAACTTTGCAGTAAAAATAAAGCCTCGGTTAGCTAAAATTACACATGAAACTTAATCCGGAACAAATACTCTGAGGTCAGCTTAAAAACAAAGCATCCACCCTTCTGAATGTAGAAGGAGATCATCCGATCTCAAGATGCTTTCAAAGATTCCCACACACAAGGTGCACATAAACCCGTTCACATTTTTCCGAGGCTATCTGTCTAGAACAGGGAGAGGCAAGCTTCGGCTATGTGTGCCGGTAGCGACGACCACAGTCAAATCTTGACCTGTAGAAGCTTGCGGGAGTTAAACTTACTTCTAACCCAAAGCGAGGATCTCTTAGGATTATCTGAGCAATCGCTCGCTTAATTATTGTATAACGTTGTGCTGCTATAAATGTTTCCGTTCTCAATTGCTGCTGTCTACTTAGTTCACAAGTTTTGCGTTATTAATGTATGTGTTGCTGTTGTTTTTTGTTTTTTATTATCTGCCTGGCTGTGAATAAATACATTTTTTGGTCCTGCACCTTCCTCGAACGACTCTGAGAAGTTTTTGCGATGTCGAGCCATAAGGTATGTCATGATCGTTCAAAACGTTGCGCCTTCTTCTTCTTCTTCAGCGTTTGTCCCGCTTCGTCGCGGGGTCCGCTCTTCTGGTGTCATGACGCCACCTTTCCCGGTCATGCGCTTGATCAGGGTGGACGCCAACTTCCTTTCATGTCCATGTGCAACGTATCCGACCAACGCTGCTTCGGGCGTCCTCTAGGCCGCGTTCCTGACACTTCCAACTCAAGGCCTATCTTGCGGACGCTGTCTTCCTTTCCACGCAGAACGTGGCCGTACCATCGTGAGCGAGCTTCGCGCATCTTGTCCGCTATCGGCACGACACCGAAATTCTGCCGAATAGCATCATTTGTGATGCGGTCCATGCGGGTGACTCCAGCCGTCCAGCGCAGCATCTTCGTCTCCATGACA
>CANDYH010000459.1:0-22347 GCA_947396885.1 Heligmosomoides polygyrus polygyrus | reverse complement strand
CCGGACTAGGATAGATCCAAATGACCTCTCTAGGCTATGTTTAGGCGACCAACTTTTCCACCTCTAAAGTCGTGAAGGTACAACAATACCTATGAATGGGATTCCCTTTCTGATGACCTTTTTCGTTACGATTTTACGTAGAGTGCTTTAGTTGATTGTAGTGGCTCTTCTTCAGGAAGTGGAAAGTTATGGCACCACAGGGAAGTGGAACCATTAACCACTCAAGCTCACCATGCCGCTCCTACATCCACTGCGCCATCACTACTCGGTCGTCAGCGCTGTTTCCACCATACCTGAACTTGCCCTTTTCTAACCGGAAGAATTTGCGCGCAGGTAGAGGGGTATTAAGGCAAACAAAAATGATCCATAGTTCCATTACAAAATGCATTTAGCAGATATGGTACAGAAACTTAGAATCAGTGTTCGAAGCTGCATACCGTGATGTACCTCTCACTTCAAAGTGCCGGTCACCTGGTATCCTTCCCTTGTTAGATGGGGTATGACTTCAGGGAATTTGATTCTGATCGAATTCTTCAGAGAAGTGAGGGTGCAAGATCTCAAACTTAGGAACCAGGTTACGATAAAACCACGAAGCTGCACGGTCCTACACTCCGTTCATGGAGCGTTTTTACCACCACATCTTTGGACGACACCTTTCACACACAGAATAGCCCACTGCAACCTGCCGTAGGCCACAGCAGTGTCAAAGATAAACATCATGTTCCTGATCACCATCGTAAAGCATCGCAAACAACCTCCTTCGGCGAAAGTTTAGCGAAAAGTTCTTTCCATCTGTAGGTATGGGAGTTTGATAGCGGCCGATTACAATACGAGCACCGGATAAAACGTGTAGCATGTCTCCTTACGTGGACCAGCTACTTCATTGAGGTCCCGTTCAAAATTTCAAGGGAAGTGGTATGCGACATCCATAGCCTACATATAGGAATTAGTGCTTACGAGTTAGCACCAAGTGCTTCGATATGTTGGTACTGGATGTTTTGTTGCGATCAAAACTCTTGCGCCAGGCGGGACTCGAACCCGCATCTTCTGCTTTCCGGGCAGCGATGTCCGCCTTACACCACCGGCGCTGTTTGAGCACGTAGCATCCGCGATATCCTCCAGGTCTGTCAGCACCCACTCGTGATACGAGGATGACTCGATATGGTTAAACAATCCGCAGCATGGGCTTAAAGACATTGCTCCGTTTCTGCAAATTGAAAGGTGTCGTCCAAAGATGTGGTGGTAAAAACGCTCCATGAACGGAGTGTAGGAGCGTACAGCTTCGTGGTTTTATCGTAACCTGGTTCCTAGGTTGGAGGTCTTGCACCCTCACTTCTCCGAAGAATTCGATCAGAATCAAATTCCCTGAAGTCATGCCCCATCTAATAAGGAAAGGATACCAGGTCACTGGCACTTTGAGATGAGAGGCACATCGGGATACAGCTTCGAACACTGATTTCAAGTTTGTGTACCATATCTGCTAAACGCATTTTGTAATGGAGGTCTGGATCATTTTCTGTTTGCCTTAATATCCCTCTACCTGCGCGCAAAGTTTCCGAATAGAAAAGGGCAAGCTCACGTATGGTGGAAACAGCGCTGACGACCGAGTAGTGATGACGTAGTGGATGTAGGAGCGGCATTGTGAGCTTGAGTGGTTAATGGTTCCATTTCCCTGTGGTGCAATAATTTTACACTTCCTGAAGAAAAGCCACTGCAATCAACTGACCCTCACTCACCCATACCTACCGCCGTAATTCATCGAAATTTTAAAAGCGAGCGTCATACAAATGATCAGCTTTTTAAATAAACACTGTGGGCGAAAAGATGACCATAATCCCTCCACTAAGGAATATGGGTGGGTGACCAGCGCTTAAATAGTAAGGCGAAAAAATTTGAAAGACGAAATTAATGGTCCTTATACGTGAGAGTGGGCGACTGCCACTTTCAGCAGAGTTAAGTGCAAAATTGCCTCATACGCATAAACAAGATTGTGAATTTGTACATATTTCTAAGCACGACAAGATTGAGAGATTTTGTCTTCGACACTTCCACATCATCGAAGCGAAAAGCTCTACACTGCTGGCTATTTTATTGATGTTCTGCTCATCTTCCTCCACTCATCATTTGGAATCCTCCCTTTCCGATTACACTCTGGTACCTCATTTATCGCCTACCCCTTTGCTCCCGTATTGCGCAGCTCGTAAGTGGGACGAGATGCTGCTGGTTATCTTCTTCTGTTGTCTCGCAGGGTCGCGTGAAATATCGCAAGCGACAAACTCCTATAAAAGGTACGCCAAGACAGCCGCTAGCGAGAACATAATTTGAAAGATGTATTGGCAATATTGTCCTTATCGAAACCGGAAGGCGAAAATTTTTTCGCCTAACTAGGGGGTTGCTAAATATTTGCCGTGTCATTTTCGGCCCAAGCTGGGTAGTTTTCACCCAAAAATTTTCCCTTTTTCAGTTTCACTTTTCCTTCTGGGCCCGGATTTATGAACGACTTACCGGCGGGTAAGTGCAAAATTTACCCCCACTCCCCACTTACGCGCGATTCATGAACGCGCGGCGGGAAAAATCCGAGGTAAGTGTCGAGGTAAATGCTACCCCGTCAGCGCGTCGGGGAAGATTTACCTCCAAGTGAGTGGACTTGGCGGATGTTGAACAAAGAACGGTTTCCAAGAGATCGGGTGGTGTTGCTTTATTGCTAGCCCACTGCTGGTACCGCTGGCGACCCTTACTTGGATCGCACCGAGGTGCGAGCCAAGTAAGGGTCGCCAGCGGTCTGCCGCCAGGCTTACCAGGATACTATCTCAACGGTAGGTCGGAACGGCGCAAGTGTTGTATATGGGCAGAACCGACTCTCTCTGGGTAGTAACAAACTGCAGGTATCTCGACCCCAATACAACTCTGCGCAGAGTTAGGGGCGACGGAAGTCGCGGGTTGGCGCTCTGTTGATTCACGTGCTCCACAGCTGACGGGCGCGCGCGGGATGAGGGCTCGTATCGCGGGCAAGAGCAGTGCTCAGGTGGCGTAGTAGGGAAGAGCTCGGGCTCGTAAACGGGGGGTCGGGGGTTTGGATCCTGCAGACTGCGTTCCTTTTGCACTTTTGCAAAATCCATGTTTATCATATAGGTAATCCACCTAGGGGTATTATAGTGTGTTATAGAGCATGTTTACATATAACATATGCTTCAAACTACAGATTAGCTAGAATGTTCACTTCTGTGTGTCACTTGTTTGAAGCCTATTTTGTGTGACCATAGTTATGTAACGATAGATATTTTGTGGCACTAGTCAAAAGTTCTGACTCGACCGACAAGACTTCGGTCAAAAAAAAATTCCGCTGAAACTTCGTCTAGGGAGATTATCTGGGGTGCTAATCACGAATCTGACATCCGTTTTTCACGATTCGGCTGAATAATGTAGATACAGGAAGGCACAGGATTACATTCTTAAAGTTTCTGCCGATGACGGCAGGTAGAGACAGAATCGTGAAAAACGAATGTCAGATTCGTGATCAGCACCCCAAATAACCCCCCCTAGACGAAGTTTCAGCGAAATCGGTGACCCTGCCTGGACCACCGTTGTTAACGGTATGGGTGGTCTCCGACCGAATCGTGAAAAACGGATGTCAGATTCGTGATCAGCACCCCAAATAACTCCCTAAACGAAGTTTCAGCGAATTTTTTTTTGACCGAAGTCTTGTCGGTGGAGTCGGAACTTTTTACTAGTGCCACCAAATATCTATCGTTACATAACTATGGTCACACAAAATAGACTTCAAACAAGTAACACAAAGAAGTGAACATTCTAGCTAATCTGTAGTTTGAAGCATATTTATTTATTTATTTATTTATTTATGCGTCAAAAGACGCGCTACTACATCAAGGAACAGTAGGCAAAAACAGGCTCAACAAACTCAAAAAAAATAGAAATTCACGCTCAAAAATGAATACAACTAGAAAAATGTTAATATAAAACTGAAGAACATATATTCCGAGCGCTCGCCTACAACGTTATTTTTTGTTGACAAGAGGCGGCCATGCAGTAGGGACATGCTGGAACCGTCACGATTGATAGTTATAGAGAAATAAATTTTGCATGTACTTATACAGTAAATTTTAAGGTAGAATTCGTCAAGGAATAAAGAGAAATAGAACCTGCATGTACACTTTACAGTAAAAAAAGTCGTCTGACAATGAGGAACATCCACAGGCTGACAGCCCACACCAAAAGTTGAGGGATTGTTGGTGCCCTCCCGTGATAAGGCTCCTAGGAGCTAACCAGCGGAAGAACGAAGCATAGCTATAAATGCTATGCTTGCCTGGCAGCCGGGCTGAGCCTAAGAAGTGTATACAGTCCAAAGCAGGGTAGATAGGTTTAAAAGCAAAAAATATACAGTTTAGATTTGAAGGAGAACATAATTTTAGTGAGATTGAAATGGAATGAAATTTATTTCCCCTAACTATCCAGCAATTGCCTAGCTGCTTGGCGCCTTGAAAAGAAAACGAAAAACCGAAAACGAGCAGAAGTAGAGAACTCGGAATGCTCCACTTTATAATTATACTAGTTAACAAATATCAGAGACACCAATAGTAGATAGAATATCTATTTTCTTTAGGGCAGCCTTGAATTGAGAAGATGTTTGGCACTGAGCCAGAGCAGGAGGAAGGCGTTCAAACCACTTCGTACATCGAACGACAAAAGAGTTTTGGCAAAATCCTAGTTGATAACGGCCCGAAAAGTGATGATCCAAGTTGAAGCATCCGCGTCTCCCATGTGATGGTCGAAAACGCCAGTAGCTTGAAGGCCGTAGTCGAAGTTCTCCTTTTAGAAGCTTAAAAGCAAAAAGTAAGTCGGCAACGATCCTTCGGTAGTAAAGAGTTTTTAGCCCTAAGTGTTGGAGTCTTTCTCTGTACCCCGGAATGGACAACGAGCCTCCATGGATATGGTGCATTCGAAATACTCTAAGATACAGAATTTTGGTGAAGACTTTTTGAACTTTCTCAATTTCACGGATATCTTTGACACAATGTGGGCTCCACACAGGTGTGCAGTATTCAACCACTGGCAAAATATACGTATTGTATAATTTGAGCCAAATGTTAACGTCCAAAGAATAAATATTCCTAAAGAGCAGATGCACAACACTCAGGCCTTTTTTCGAAATCTCTCGAACATGCATCCGCCAGCTCAGATTATTAGTGAGAATGACCCCTAAACCCTTTATCTGGTCACAGTGAGCAACAGGAGAACCATCGGGAAACATGATCTTAAGTGGGCGAGAATTCAACGAAAAAATACGAGTTTTATTCAGGTTTATAGGTATTTGCCATTCAGAGGACCTCTTACACATTCTGGCTACAGCCTCATTTAGCCTCCGAGTCATAACCCCTTCTTCACCGTCTTCATAGACTGCATACGCCTTAATATCATCCGCAAACATCGCGACAGATACACTTGGGTCTGGTTTTATGAAATTTGGCATGTCACAAGTATAAATAAGAAATAGAATAGGGGATAAAGTCCCTCCCTGAGGCACTCCAGAAAGACACATTCTTGGTGTAGAGATGTGATTTCCTATTTTCACTTGCAGTTTCCATTCACGAAGATAAGCACAAAACCATTCATGCAGATTACCACGGATACCGATCTTATCTAGTTTGGCTATGAGACGAGAATGACTCACTCAATCAAAAGCTTTACTAAGATCAAAATATACAACCGCCACATGTTTGCCTGTGTTGATGGCTTTTGTCCAGGAGTGGATACTATCCATCAAAAGAGTACAGGTAGAAGCTCCCGGGAGGAAGTTATGTTGGCTGTGTGGGATGCAATTTACCTTCTCAAGCCACTCTAGCAGATGCTTTTTTAAGATTTTCTCCAAAATCTTCAGTGGAGTAGGGAGGATGCTGATGGGTCGGAATTCGGAAATGTAGGAGGCTCCATTCATTTGGGAATAGGAGTGATAAAAGCAGTTTTCCAAACCGCGGGCACCTGGGCCATCATCAAAGATATGTTGAAAATGTGTGTGAGCGGCTCAGTGAGATACTTTGCAAAATCTTAAAGAATATTTGGGGAACCCCGTCTGCCGTTACAGATTGGGATGCTCTTAAACCGCGTAGCAGTCTATAAACTTCATGGAAAGAAATCTGAGGAAAGTCAAGCGAATCAGTAGCATGAAAGGAGAAATTTGGCTGTGATTCAATGGAGGGAGTGAAAATGCTACTGAAGTAGTCTGCAAACGCCTCAGATTTCTGAAGACCTGTTACGTAACGATTCCCTAGACCATCAGATAAAATCGGTTTAATGCATGATTGGTTTTTGATTTTACCTACGAAAGAAAAGAGACCACCGCTGTACCGCGTGGATGCAAGGCGCTTAACTTTATTTGCCATATAGCGCTTAATGTGTCTATCAAGTTTTTTGCTTATATCTATATATTTGGTATCGTTAATAGACATGGTCTCACAAAAAATTCTACATCGTTGTTCTGCGAGATTTGTTATGTGCGAGGGGTAGCCGGCGAAAGAATTTGCTCGTTTGACAGGCACTAGGCAATCTATTATGTCGTGTATTGTGATACTGAATCGATTATAGAGATCTTCAATATCGGAATAGCCAGAAAAGATAGTCAACCAGCCTAGTTTTCTTAGCCTAGATTCGATTAAATTCCTATCCATGGATTTGAAATCACGAAAAGGATACTCTGATCGATGACTAGGAGGAAAATGAAGCGTAAACAGAACTGTGTTGTGGTCCGATGAAGCAAGTGGTGGAAGGAGATGAACATCTATCATTGTGTCAGAAGCAGTCAAAATGACATCGAGAATACGTTCAAGACGAGTGAGGAAGGTGTCGAATTGTTTCAGCGAAAGTGACTCGAAAGCTGCTAAGAATAGTCGGCCCGTAGAAGATGTGGATGTAAGCGTAGACCATTCAATGGGTAGGTTTAGATCTCCAAGGATGGTAAATGTCGAGGGATCAGACGAGCTCAAGTCCCTGATGATCGATAACAGGACATCATCGTGACTGGATGTGGATCGAGGAGGCCTGTATACCAAAAGAAAACTATGTTTAATACCTGACGGATGTTGGGCTTCAAAATAAATGATGTCAGACAACATTCCTACTCTAGTGCAGCTAAATTCCTCAAAAGGTACCAGATTTCTAATAAAGACACAGACACCACCTCCTAATTTGCAATTTCTATCCCTTCTTATGATCGAATATGGGAAGTTGTGCAAAAGTTCACTATCCAGAATTTTATTATTGAGCCACGTTTCCGTCACGAAAATAAGCTCAGGTTTGTACTCAGTTAAAAGGCAGTGTAAATGCTGTACTATATTCACAATGCTTCTAGCGTTCAACAGTAAGCAAGTCCAATTGCCGTGCCCCTCACCGTGCATGTTTATCGGTTTCCCGACTCTGCCTGGGAGGGATGCGGCAATTCTGAAGAACGCACAAGTTGACCTCTAAAGACCGTCCAGTCACGATATCCACACGCTCTGTTTCGTTCACGGGCTTGTTGGCGCTTCAAACTCGCGTTGCCTCTCTTCCCGAGTCATACTGCGTCGTATAAATATGTGAGGAAAACCTCTGTGGCGCAGCTCCCGAGCTTTGGCGAGGATTACACGAAAATGACTTGCGCTAGGTAAGACCACTTTAACTAGTCGTGGTCGGTTCTCGTCCCTCCGCCCCATCCTATAAATTTCGACGGGCCGGCACTCGACGTCCAGGACATCTAAAATTTGAGTGACCTGGCCCTCTAGTTTCTTCTGACGCTCAGACGGTTTCTCCGAGACGTGAAATTCCTCCCCTAATCCGCTGATCACTATAGAACGAGACCTCTTCTCATCCTCAAGCAATTTGCCGCCTTCGTGAGGGATCAACGACTTGAGAGTATTAAGCAGTTCCCCCAAACGGGGGTCTTTATTTAGCTTGATTATCTCCTCAAGAAGGCATAAGGCAGACATATTGCCACGAGGCCCTGCAGTATCAGCAGGAGGCATTTCGACCAACGTTTGATCTGTCTTAGTGTCAGGAGCAGAGTTTTTCTTGTTTGCCCTTTTTTGCGATTTTTGTGACATAACTCCTCAGAAAGATCAGTCAGGGAACGAAATAAACGAACTGTTTTGGTTCAGAAGAAACAAAATACAAGTGAGAGACAGAAATAACAATGAAAAAACAAGTGAAAAGAAAACTTAGCTGAAAGGTGGTCGGACGTGGGGAAGGCGCAACCGCTCATCGGCAGCGCAGGCGATCATATGTTATATGTAAACATGCTCTATAACACATAGTTTCCCTAGGTGGATTACCTATATGATAAACATGGATTTTGCAAAAGTGCAAAAGGAACGCAGTCTGCAGGATCCAAACCACAGACCCCGCGTTTACGTGCCCGAGCTCTTCCCTACTACGCCACCTGAGCACTGCGCTTGGCCGCGATACGAGCCCTCATCCCGCGTGCGCCCGTCAGCTGTGGAGCACGTGAATCAACAGGGCGCCATCCCGCGATTTCCGTCGCCCCTAACTCTGCGTAGAGTTGTATTGGGGTCGAGATACCTGCAGTTTGTTACTACCCAGAGAGAGGCGGTTCTGCCCATATACAACACTTGCGCCGTTCCGACCTACCGTTGAGATAGTATCCTGGTTAGACCGATCCCGAGCCCCAGTCTCTTAAATCAACCGAGTGTAGGGTGAAATGACCAACTCGGATTTGAAATGGATTGCACTATCAGACAACTGTTGACGAGGTCGAAATCACCAACCTAGGCATTTTCATAACCAGAAACAGCCCAAAGAAGAAATTGAAGAAATAAAAGTTATAGAATTTTGTACATGTAATGACTCCAAAGTATCACTTCGGACGAATCCACTCTTAAATGCTGCTAGGATTCGAAACCAGCTGTGGACACTATCTACCTAGATAGGTAGCAGCCCTTTCTCTGCTATATATAATACAGGTGCTACAATCTGTTTAACATGACGAAACTCCACCGCCAATGCCTACCGAAAACGGTCAAGACAAAGATTATTATCTATTTTTTAAACAAAGAAAAGCCGCCTGCTCTCTTCAGTGACTAATCGAACTACGTATTATAAACACTGTTGCTTTATTTTTATTTTTTGTTTTTATATGGTAACATCCAGATTAAAATAAGGTTACAGTGTCAGTATGGCACAATACCGTGGTCAAAATACACTTTACATCGACAAATTGGGATCGAGCAAGCCCACCAATGCAGGAAGACTCCCTCCTCCTCCAGATCCGAATCCCTGACCCCTTTCCGCCCTCGTACCCACTCGGCCATCCAGTCGCTGCGGCTATGTTCGTGAGCGGCGCACCTCAATGTTCCGCTTCGGTTACTGCACGGCTAACAAGCAGATTGTGAGTTCGCTGTAATTCCGCTGCTGTTGAAGACCCAACCCTTATGCAGGTTAGATTCCAATCACGACATGGCAGTTCCAGACGTTGGTTTTGCTTCCTCGGCTCGCACTGAAGTGATACGCATTGACCTCCCTTGTTAGTGATGCTGCAAGATCGATACGTGCGAGTCGTGCTGGCAGATGTGGCGGAGCATTTGTTTTCAAAGGATTGGCTATAGGTTGGAAGTGAAAATATATCTGAATACCCAAGATAATCCATTGGATTCAGCACAGACTGTGTTATAAGGAACGCTTAGAAGTAGCAGAAATAATCATGGGAAAATTTCATTTTTCTTCGCATACCTTGTGAGTAAGACCTAGTTAAGCGGAAAGAAATATAAAGTTTCCTTTCGCTCAATAATCGAGATTTTTATACATTCATGAAAAGGTATTGGAAAATTCGCTAGAGGCTTAACACAGTTGCTTTTCTGTTTCATGCCTTTTCAGTGAGTTACATAAATTTAATTATGATGTGACCATGATAAGCTGTTGACCAAGATTGTTGACGGTTTTTTTCCAGCCAGCGTTTTGG
Source organism: Heligmosomoides polygyrus polygyrus (assembly GCA_947396885.1). Lineage (NCBI taxonomy): Eukaryota > Metazoa > Nematoda > Chromadorea > Rhabditida > Heligmosomidae > Heligmosomoides > Heligmosomoides polygyrus. The sequence continues at coordinate 12,386 of CANDYH010000459.1, read as the reverse complement.
CAGCTCTGCCTTTTTTGGAGCCTGGAAAAGTTGGAAATGTTTGCAAAGCCACTCTCCCAAACATCATTCCATCCTACAGAAAAATTTCTTGGGGAAACAGGGACATGATCTGTGATGGAAGTTGAGTGACGACTGACCTGAGGGATGGTTGTAGTCTTGGACCACCGTTCACCCGTTGCTGGAAGTGTCGCGGGTGAATAGGCTTCATCCCGGAACCGCCCGACTTAAATACCCCTATAAGTAAGACCAATTAAATCAGAACCTGCAGAAGTCTTACAAGAAAGGCCTCCAGAGTGGCGGTGAGATTTTGCGATGGAATTTTTACAGGTTCTAGGGTTCCGTGTGGGTTGTCCAAAACCATAGTTATTTTTTTCGGAATGCTCTCCTATTGTCGAAAAAAGGCGTGTGGAAGCGTGAGCGCGAAGTTCATCACGCCCTGCTACCACCCGTGGTCAAACGTGGTCGACTGGCGCAGTGGGTAGTGATGTCGCCTCTCGGTCGCACCGAGTGGGTTTTATGGTTCGATCCCTGGTGTCGATAGTTTTTGTACACATCGGGTCGGTTTTATTTTGTACTGGTGTGACCACAGAAGTCAATTTGTGCACGATTAATGCTTTTAGTATGTAGATGTAGTCCTTTTCTGCTTTCATTTGAGTTAACTCTCAATGGCCGTATTTATAACGTATCTTATCAACAACGATACCGTAAATGCACACAAACACATACACTTCACGGGATAGGTCAAGAATTTGGTTTGGTATCGGTAAATACTTAACACTTGCTAAAAGCATGTGTACAAATTGATTCCTGTGATCACACAAGCATATAATAATTACGATCAGATGTGTGCAAAAACTATGGCGACACCGGGAGTCGAACCGCAAAACCCACTCGATGCTGCTGAGAGGCGACATCTCTACCCACATCGTCAATCGATCACATTCGGTTGTGTGGCAGAAGGGTGTGATGAACTTTGCGCTCGCGCTTCCACACGCACACCTTTTTGACTACAGAAAGCCATTCCGAAAAAACTAACTATGGTTTTGGACAAAAGCTTACCGCCACTCTGGAGGCCTTGTTAGAAGGGCGTTAGTTCTTGTGTTACCGCGATACTAATTCCGGTCGACCCCACGATTCCTAGGTGTGATCCAGAGGGTAACAGCAATTAAATAAGAACCTGCAGAAGTCTTAGAAGGGCATTAGTTCTTGTGTTACCGTTAGACACTAATTCCGGTGAGCCTCAGGATTTCTAGCTGTGATCCAGAGGGTAAGAGCATTTAAATCAGAACCTGCGCGCAGAGATGTCTCTCTCTCGTATCAATATCGACGCGGACGCCTACAGCGTGCACTTGCACGGCAACGGACCCTCTGTTCTCTCCAGGAAGTCAGGACGTTAGTTTTTCTACGGCCATCCAAATGCTTCTCAATCCTACGGCGATGAATGTTGGAGGACTACGTAGGAGAAACGGGCAGACGCAGACCTATAAGGGGTCTGCATCTGCCCGTTTCTCCTATGTAGTCCTACCGCATTCATGGCATGGCATAAGATAAATCACCCGAGTGTCATACAATCTCCCTTTTTCAAGTTATACGCATGATGGAGTTGAGTAGGTCCTGTCGCAGTGACCACTCCGCACAAGTTGCCCCTTCGAGCAAGAGACATCAGTGACCCTCACCATGTCTTGAAGATCTGTCGTGAGCAAACGCTTTCGTATCTCCGCCCTCACGTCGTCCGAAATGGATAGGTACCTTTCTCAGCTGCTCCTCGTGACGGACCAAAGCTGGCTTGCAGCTTACACCTTATGATAATGTGCATAGGGTCTTGCTGCATAGGGTCCCATTTGCTTCTGCCATGTCGGCTGCATTTTTCGGGAGGACTTTTGTTCGTTATCGAACGGAACTGAACTTGTTGCTCGGAACATATTTTTAACAATACCCTTTTTCGTACTAGAAGGATGGGCAGAGCTGAAATGTATGAGGGTTTTTTCGCTAATGGGCTTGCAGTACCATCTGCTCTTAATATTCCCACCATCAAGATGAACTTGGACATTAAGAACGGTGAGCCAACTTTCTGTAGGTTTTTCTCGTATAAGCTTTATATGTTCGGATTGCTGGTTCGACAGTTGGAAACAATTGTCCATCTCAGTTTGTGTGGAACAAACTATAAAGCAGTCGTCTTTCACATACCTACAGTAAAGAGTAGGCAGACGCTCCAAGGACGAGTTTTCCACTTTGGACATAAACGTCACCACTAACACAGTAGCTAACCTCTGAACCATTACTAGCCTTCTAAAATGCCTGTAATACCATTTTGACCACTTGCGTACGTTGCACATCAAACACCCATTGACCAGCGTCATTATCTGAGTTACATTGAGGCCAAGTGAGTTTGCGCTTGCTTGGTGCTCAATGAAGATTTCAGATACGGCCTGCAAGGCTTTTTCCTTCGCAACGTTAGTGTACAATGAAGTGGCATCGAAGGCTTCCACAACGTATTCCTCCTCCACCCTCAATTTACGGAATTTCCGGAGGAATGCATTGGTGTTCGGCAGATGTGAGGGTGTCAATCCGAGCAGCTGAACCAGGCTAGAGCGTCTGTAGAGCATCGAAGCCGTTGATAATCGATCCCACCTTAAAAAATCAACGATGGGTTCTGCTGCGTGAGGCAACACATGCTTCAATAGAGACTAACAATGAGTAAAAGGAGGCTCACATTTTAGCCGTGTTGTCATACCCTTGAAGCGATTCGCCGACCTTCCAAATCTCGTTCCATTTCCTATTAAGTCGATGTTATTCTCCATCAAATTCTTTAGCAGTGGATAGACTATAGATAGTAAAATCTCGAAGGTGTGATCTCGACATCCCTATCCATCTCTTGCGTCAGCACAGCAAACTCTCTGTCTCTCTCCCCTTTCACTAACCGTGATTCTTATGGCTCGAAAAGCTACCAGCTCCATAAATTGAATTCTTCCCCAACAAGGACTAGATGAGCAAAAGCAGATAGGTAAAGGACCTTGTAAGGCGTGCAGTGAAGGCAATAAACAAGCGGTCAATATCTGGTAAACAAAAGATCCTGCTTAAAAGGCTTTCTGAAGAATATCTTGCGTGATCTGCGGCAGTATTGTGGTCTTGCACCACAGCATGCCTGCCTGCAAGGCGATATACTGTATTTGAAAAGTTATTAAATAGGGACTGAATTGGTGAAGCAGAAAGAAAAAATAAAGCTCATTGGGAAAAGGTCCATACAAGCTTGCGTGGTACGTGGGTATTTCCGCGTAGTGGATTTGATCAGAGGATCTGGTGTGAATTAAAATATTATGTCTGCCTGATCGCTAATGTAAATTGCATGCAGAAGGATAGATTGGCAAGGAAAGAGGTGGAATGGGCAAGTAATCAAAATGCGAATCAATCAAACACATAAATACAAATAAATACACATAAATACAATATACGAATAGAGTTTTCAAGGACCTGTCTGCCTTAATTCTTCCGTTTCATTTCAGGTTCAACCGTAAGGATAACCTATTACGGCATAAGAAGACGCATTTACAAGCGAGTGTAGTGGAGGACCGGAGAAGTTTGCCGGAAGCGTTCAGTGGCTTGTTTCCAGCATTCGGTGGCACGTTAGGCTTAGACCTGAAAATAGATGGTTTGGATGCAGTCAAAATCGAAGCGCTCGATGCTTTCAGAGTCGAAAATAACGAAGACTAGTCATTTCGAGAGCGGATTGTTTGTTCAGATGCGTAGTTCTTGGCGTGCAAACGCGATTCTTCCTAAGAAATAGGCGTTGTCCACCGACATTTCGTCCGATTGTGTGAATACTCAACCTTCTTAGTCGTTCCAAGAGAGAGAAACCTTCCTGGATCTGCGGTGAAAAGTCCTTATGTGCGAGACGGTGAATTCTGTAGCTGTCTAAACGGTAGTTGAGCACTGTGGAAACCTTTTGCTGTGAGGAATTTTCGGTTCTTTCTTACATGCGGCTTCGTTCATTGGATTGGTGTCGTTGCAGCTCTTCGTATGGAATTTTTTCGAGGATTCCAAGTGTATATGTCTAACGTAATAGTCTATGATTTATTATAGGTGCGTTTGAGCTATTCCCTTATATTCTGATGGATGAAAATGCAGCTAAACTCAAACTGGATCCGTGTTAGCTGAGGTTTGGGGTGAGCCCGCTTCCACCCTTTTAAAGACAAACCAGCAGCAGTTTCGCGGGCGTTTCCGCAATGACATTGGTTTCGAAGAGCTTTGCCACCGTTATCCCAGTTTGAATTCGATAAGGTCACCTTCGTGGTGTTAGAGAGCAGGAGAGGGGGAGCATGCGCAACTTCCTTCTGGAGCTTACAAAGTGAAGAAGGTTGAAGGTGACGCCTATCGTAATTGATCGGATGCAATGTAATGCTAACATTATTAGGAATTGTAAGCCTTCTTGAAGGCTCTTGTACACAACCCTAGAGATAATAGAGCGTGAACAGGATCATGAAGTTATATAGAGATACCTATATAAGGCTGTGATTTGGTGCCGGTATTAGGACTCTCGTTCAATTCTTACCAAATAGACGATTGTTCTCAGAATTGAATACCCTTGTGATATGTGCATTTCCGTGCCTTTCTTCCCTTTTCTTGCTTGCGGTGATATAAGAAGGACATTTATCTTCTTTTGACGAAGTTTTATGTAGTGTTGTTGTTAACCTGACGGACAGCCATAATCTGTTCAAACTTTTGTTGTCATTGCATTTTCACCCTCTTTTTCGGTGAGGGCAACCAAATCCAATCGAAACTCATTCACGGTTCAGTTGTATTCGCTTTTTTCTCTGAGGTTTCTAACTGTGTGCTAAGTTGCAAATTATGAAAGACGTGTCTCTATTCTCAAATGTGAGTATTATTCCTCACTTGACAGTGTGTGCCTTGCCGATTCCTTCTGAGATATAATAGATGCCATAGTTCGAATTGTTCTGGTATTTCCTGATGTCATATTTATTTATTAATTTCAATAAAGGTGAAGCTGGTTCTCTGATTGGATTGGTTTCATGTCTAGACAGTGAATTTCTCAAGGCTCAGTGGCTGGCTGCGAAATGAGAAATATCCCGTAGCAAACTTCAGCGAGCAGCGCTAGGAACATATGTTGCTTCAATACCGACCTTATCCTTCGGCTTAAGGCGGAAGAAGCGAAAAAACCCTTTTCCGATGTATTTGCAGAGCTCTTCAAATTATGTTGAATGTAAAATGGAACATATATTCGGGATCAGCACCGATCTATCTTCCCGATCAGTTGCAAGACGTCCAGTGAGCGCTTGAAAAATAAATAGTTCAGTGACTTAATTTCTGCCAGCCACGGCCGACCCCTTCCCTCGCGAGAGAAACTTACTCCCACATGATGTTTGCTCCCAACAATATAGCTAGAGAAGAACGATACTCGGTCCAATTTAAAGCCTATTGTCCATGTGCCTTAGGCCGGGGGCATACTTCCATCGCCGCGATGCCATCGCGGCGCTCAGTTCATGGCCATTCCGCCGCACGCGGCCGAATAGTCAAAGAGAACTTCGACGCGGCCGCCGCAACAGTGGCGGTCGGCATGAGCGATGGCTTCCCGCGCCCATCGCGGGCATGGCATACTTTTTCGCGCCGCGCGCGGTGTTTAGCGTTGGTCCTGGACGGATCGCCGTCGCGCTTCCTTGCAGAGCGATGAGTGATGCGACGAGCGCTGAGAAATTCAAATTCTTTCGCGTCGCTCTGCAAAACTCATCGCCGCGATGGAATCGCCGCGACGGGAAGTATGCATGAGGCCTTACAGACACCCCATAGAACACCACATAGTTCTTTGGATTTCCTAGCATTTCGCGATCACAATGATAGAATTTCTTAAAGGATTCGGTAGTTTTATTGCCATTAATTTCAGAAAATGTCTCCAATTTGAGGGCGTGATACGTTGGCGAAGTTGCCCACACGACAGTTCTTCGCAGGTAGTCGCGCACTTTTCCCATGACTACAGTGACCACAGATTCATTCCTTTGAAGAACTAAACATAGGGGTTTGGGAAAATCCTTATAGTCTTCCATAGGTGAGATTTCGACTGGGCTAGAAAGACAATTTAGTTACTCAGTTACGCAGTAACCTCACTCCTTATGCGAACTGAGTGTCGTTAAAAAAAATTGTTCAAAAATGGAAAAACAGCCTACGATTGCATTCACCATTTAGATTTGACCTGACTGGCGGCTCGATTTCACTTTTTCGTTCACTTGCACAGGTTTATTACGAGTCAAATGTCCAATAGTCCTGGTCCGGACGCAGATTAGTTCCGCAGTCAGTCCTGTTGCCTTGTGATCCCTCCCACCATCTGATGGCCTAACCAGAGTTATCCTCCCAAACACCCTAGAATTGGTGTCGTCCAGGATCGAATCTTGACTATATCTTCAAATTCTTTCCTCTTTTATTCATTTTGTTGCACATTTTCACCAATGCTTTGTGGATAGTTGATCACTTTATTTGTATTTTCAATTCAATGTTCTACATAGAGTGAAATTTCTATTTTAACTTTTTAATTTTTATTCTTTGGGCAGATCGTGGTGCGAATTGATGACCCACATAACGAGGAAATACAGTGCATGGCGTAATAGCATAATAACACATAATAGATACACAGATACATAATAGCACATAGTTCATTGGATTCCCTAGTATTTCGCGATCACAATGATAAAATTTCTTAAATGATCCGATAACTTCACTACCTTCAAAATTGTGGACTTTGAACGTCTTTTACGTGTTTCTGGTCACTTGAACTCGTTAAATCTGTTTAGCGAAGAGAACCGTGCAACGGAGAGAAAACTTCTCGACTTCAGCTATTCAGCACCTACAATTCCCACCATAAGGATTGGAAAAAGGGCGCGGTAGGCGCGTTTTCCGCGTTCTTTCTGTTCTTTTGCTGTAGCCGTCTTGATACTCATCCTTTCTAGAATACTGACATACTTTCGTGGTCTCCTCGACGAGATCTACCCAGCGCCACAAAGATATTTTTCGCTACTCCATTTTTGACCACCATAAAGGTTGTTGCAATTCGGAAAGTTCTTTTCGATTTAAAAGTGTTAGGCGAGCTTAGAAGAGTGTCCAATTTGACGTGAAACGTGGCCAATTTGATTTGAAAAGTGTCCAATTCGACCTGAAAAATGGTATGTATTTTGCGTCTATTCTGACCCCATTTTCCACCGTTTTATTGTAATAAATACATCTGAAACTGCGAAATGTGCGGCATAAAGAAGAATGCGGCTTGGAAGTATTATTAGGTCGTTACCTAAGTTCTGTCGTTTTTTGACCTTTAACTTCACATGTAAGTATCTCGGTTCAAACATAACTTTATTAGGCGTAATAAGAACCACTACACATCTTTTCCAACGAAATACTGGTTTATTTATTCCAGTAGCATAGAACTTCGAAGATCTAGAAGCCATGAATTCTTCGAGAACAGATTCGCACTTCGAGCTCGCCGTTTGCAAGTATCGTCAGCGCTCCTTCTACGCAACAAAAGCAACCCGTTTCTGGAGCAAATTGTGACTTGTGAAAAAAAAAAATGAATTGACAATTGACGAAGAAGTGCTCAATGGTTGAATATTGACGAAGCACCTAAACACTGTCCAAAGCCGAGTATGCATCAGGAAAAGGTGATGGTGACCGTTTGGTGGTGTGCCACCGTTTTAATCCATTATAGCGTTCTCAAACGTGAAACAATCACGGCGGAAAAGTACTGTCAGAAGCTGGACGAGGTGCACAAGAAGCTCTAGCAAATCTACCCAGCGCTGATCTACAGAAGGGGACCGAAGAATTCATCGCTTCTATATCTCCGGAGTTCAAGGCTACTAAAATAAAGAAACTAATATCTCGGAGGTAAAGACGTGTAAATTGGAACGGTTTTTGTTTCCACTAATAAAGTTATGTTTGGGCCAAAATATTTATATTTGAAATTAGAGGTCACAAACGACAGAACTTAGGTAACGACCTAATAACTAGAGAGAGCAGATCAGCGGTAAACTTTCTTGGTCGAAACATACCACGCGTTTTACCTCCAGGGTATCCCGGGTGGGGTAATCAGTGATAGATCGCGGCGCTCAAAGTGTAATGACTGTACTAAGGCGATATGCATACGGCATGCAGAGTCGAGGAAGGTTGCAATCGGTCAGTCGAGGCGAGCGGTGGGCTCTCCTTGACTCGCTCCACTGCTCGATCCAAATGACGGAACCAGTGATGAAAAAGTTGCTTATACAAATGGGAAATAGATATCGAGACACCATTCAGTTGAAAATGAAATGGAGAACGTTTGCGCAAGCGGCTTTGCAACGTGGGAAAATTTTAATCGCATTCAGCTTTTGGAATGCTTTTGAGGCCAATTTTTTTAGAGTAGAAACCTCCTGAAACATAGTCGATATCAGCACGTGAAAGGGTGCGAGGAGTCCTCCCGGAGTTCCAAACCTGTAAGTTTTCTTACCAAGGAAAATCTGTTTAAGAGCATTTGAACTGTAGAAAAAATATGCTAGCCACCGCCAAAATTGTCATTTGGGCAACTTTTGCAGCGCATACAATACCCACCATAAGGATTGAAAAAAGGGCGCGGTAGGCGCGTTTTCCGCGTTCTTTCTGTTCTTTTGCTGTAGCCGTCTTGATACTCATCCTTTCTAGAAAACTGACATACTCCCGTGGTCTCCTCGACGAGATCTACCCAGCGCCACAAAAATATTTTTCGCTACTCCATTTTTGACCACCATTTTTTCGAAAGCGCCAGGGATACTCATTAGCGAGGGACGTCTCCACAAATTGCGCCCAAAGGACACTTATGCGCGCGGATTTGATGCCAGCGCGTTGATAGCAGGTCCTCCTTATGGAAAATTCTGTAGACCGAAAAGCTTAAAAGACCATAGTTATCTTATTCTACTTTATAATATTTCTTATTCATTATTTTATTTTTGATTATTGTAATAAGAACTAACAAATTTTCCTTATCTGCCGAGTACTGGTAAAAATTGACTTTATCTGGTCACATCACGGAAGAGGATGCATAATAGATGAAAATTTCTAATTGGGACGCGCCATGCATATTACTTCTGACAGATATCGTAGAGAAGATTTGAATTTGTTCTTGGTGCACACAATGAATAGCGGCATGGATAAGTGTTTTGTCCTTGCTAGACACGGCTAGGATACCGATTACTTACGCTGGAAAATTGAAGGTTTGGTTGGTCTGCACGGCGGCCAGTCCGAGAACCTCGACCCTCCAGCATGTGACAGCCGGCGTGTCCTCCAATTGCGCTACCGCTCGCACAGGGAATAGCTAATTTTGTATGACTGAAAATTTTTTTGCAGCTCTATCGACTTAGAAAATGTATCTTATCTATAGAGATGTCCAGGTTTCGCATCCTCATCCTCCATTTTTACCAGCAATGAGCTTCTCCTTTGTAGCAGGTACTGTAACCTTCTTAAGAAGGAAGTTACAAGGTTGAAACTTCTTCTGAACTCTAATGCATATGCAGGAAGTGCAGGTGTGTCATCCTCAACTTGCAAAAAAAAATTTAACCATGCACTTCACTCCAAGAAATGGATTTCCCCCTCTTTTCTCAATTCCGTAACTTTTTAAACAAGTAGGCTAGAGTGTTGCGATTTTTTCTTAGCAAAACAAGGTTCAGTGGCTCCGACACAAGAAAGATACGAAGAGTCAAGCTCATTGTCTAAACTCAGGAAAAATGTACAACTTCCTGATCTCGTTGTTTTCAAGATTTAGGACTCCACGCCAGTCTGTCTCTCAAATGCTTAAGACAGCACATGTCACCATTGGAAGCGCTTCCCAACATCATAGTTTTATAAATTTTGAAGAGATCCGACATTTTTGCCTTTTCTGCCGAGGTCGAGTTCTGGGAGCGTTCGGCTCGACCTGGGCTCCGCGTGCATCGCCCCGCGCCCGATCAAGGCCTCCTCGCACCTGGCTGCGAGACCCAGCGGTACTGTTCCAATTAAAAGGAACTGCACAGTGCCGTTCGATGCACGGTACTATTGATTCGGCTCGGTCTTCACGTTCATTTATTCCATTGCAATAATTTAAATATTGCTTTGATCTGATTTGATTGTTACGCTCTACGTGCTGTGACAAGATTGTTGCGTAATCGAATGTACCATTATTTATTTATCTATTTATTTCTAATTAGGTTCCAAGTTCGGATTTCTTGCTCAGGCCAACCAAACTTTCAATCCCTCCGAGGTCCATGAATTGATACCAGACTTGTCTGGAAAGGAATTGTCTGGGAAAGTGCTGAGTTGCAGCCGGAAAGACTCGAACTTAATAGAATTATTGCGCTACGAACTTACCCGCGCGTGCTTTTGCGAGCGGTCGCCCCATTCGATTGTTAGGTTCTATTCTAAATATATGCATTGTTCACATCGTACTTTAAAGTCTCCCTGGAACAAGGTACAGCAGTTCCTGAGTGGTGCGGCTGGAAATTTCTGATAGAACTCCACCAAGCTTCACTCTACAAGCTGTCGCGTACACCCAATTGATGGGTTCGATTCTAATTATATGGATTGTTCACGGCTCAGTCTGAAGTCTCACCGGGACAGAGTACAGTATTTCCTGGATAAAGATAAAGGATAAAGGACGGCGTTATTTAATCCCTTCTGGGATGCGCCAGCGCATTCTACTTCTACGGGATGTCGTGGAGGCGACATGAATGTGTATTTGGCCATACAATGACTTGCGGTGGCCAGCCGATGAACAAGTCAGTGCTTTATCCTTCCCAGACAAGTCTGGTACCAAATCACCGACCTCGGAGGGATGGAAGGCTTGGTTGGCCTGGGCGCGAAATCCGAACCAGGAACTTGGTATCGGGTGCACGCGATAGTCGCGCCTCCTCCGACTGCGCTACACGCGCCCGACATTTCCTGAGTAGGCAAAAATTTCTAATCTATTTTAATTTCAAACGGTTCTATCGTATATGCATTGTGCACTGCGCACTCTCCCTTCGCGCTTCATAAAACCTCTTCATTTGTAAAACCTGCTCTCAGTGTGTGCACTAAAGCACCTAATGAGTGTAAGCTTTGCTGTTTAGCACGACATTTGAACCACTTCCGCTCACTCGATTGGTAGGTTCGATCCTACATACATTGTATACGGCGCACTCCAAAGGCTCTTTGGACTGACTGGAGCAAATCATACACAGGACGGCCGTAATTTTCTTATAAAATTCTCCAAACGGTGCAAGATAGCCTTGAAGGCTCTACATTTTCCATTAAGCGAAGATAGAAACCCAGTGGACATGCTTCCGACCATTCGATTGATAGGTTCGATCGTATGTGCATTGTGCACAACGCACTCTCGGAGCATTCCAGGAATGACAGAGAACTACAACGTATGCCATGCCTGAGATACTCCGAAAACACTGCACGTCGCATGCAGGTCTGGAAAATAAGATGCTCTAATCGCAAAAGCCTGCTGCAGTTGTTTTTTAGGCCACCCACGGCGAAAACGCGGTGGTCTGAAAAAGTTTTATATATGCTTATGTGGATCTCGTGGAGACAAGTCGAACGGTGCTTACGGTTTCTCGAACAGCTTAAAATAAAAGGAGTTATGAGCATGCGACGGTTTGCGACGGATTTTTCCATAGCAAACCGCCTTTTTGACAGCACGACGCAGGCGATATTGTACTGGTTGGGATTTCTCTCTAAGCCAATTAAGCCCTCCATTCCTTCGAGCTCGGTGGGTTTTTAATTTTTTTTTTGAAAAGGAAAAGCACCGACTAGTCGCTGAGCTTCGCTAAGAAAGTCATTGTAAAGGCAAAATACGTATTCACATCGCTTCTACGGCATTCCGTGGAGTAGAATGCGTGGCGCATCCTAACAGGGATAGAGTAAAAAGAAGGGATTATCCTTTACCCTTTACTTTTTATTGGCTGATGGATGGATGTTACCTATTTGTTACAAAGCCTATCTACCGGCTAACATATTCGCACGATTTCCTGCTTCAACAGTCATCTCTTAAGATGAGAAGAAATCTACAGTATCGAATGAGTTGTCATGTGGTTCTTGAACCGCATTAGCTCGGCGAAATCAAATAGATGGATAATCAGACAGTGGGACAATTCTAGGTGGGATTTACCGCATTACCAACTAAGCCTTTCATCCCTTCGGGGTCGAAGGATGGGTACCAAACTTTTCTGGAAAGGAAAATCACTAATTAGTCCATCGGCTGGCCAAGCAAGTCATTGCTTAGGCCAAATGTCAAATTGCATCTACGATATCCCGTAGAATTGGATTGCTTGGCGCACCCTTTATGGATTTGATTAACACCGTTTTTTTCCTTTGTCCTTGCATTTGTGTTTGTGAGGCAGCTCTGGTTATGTTGTAATGTGCTTTAA
>CANDYH010000458.1:0-16097 GCA_947396885.1 Heligmosomoides polygyrus polygyrus | reverse complement strand
AGTCGCATTTTCAAGTTGCTCATATAGGCGACTGCGGAGCAATTCTGGACGATGGTACGTATTGCGTAGTAGATCGATTGCATTTTGGTAGTTGCGTTCCGAAAACTGGACAGGCGCAATAAGCTTCAGCGCGTCCCCTTTGAGCTTGCTCTTGAGATATAGGAACTTGGTGATAGTGGGCACGGTCGTGTTGTTATGAACGGCCACTGAGAAAAGTTCCCAAAACTCGGGGAACGCTGCCATGTCACCTGAGAAGTCTGGAAGCTCGAAGGTGGGCAGCTTCACAAACTGTTGGTGGAACGCACTACCATCGTATTGCGCGGGATTCGTATTGTATCCTGGTTGCACAGGCTGTGGAAGGGGTCCACTCGGAGGCCCGTGCTGGTTTACGTATTGTTGCGGAGTGGTAATAGCCGGAGCACGACTCACGCTTCGCTTCGGCAGCTCGGGGGAGTGAGCATGATTTTCGCCTGAAGCGGACAGGTCCATGGCGTTATTGTCCGCTGTGCTGGGGGGACTGTTGCCGATGGGCCTGTGCCAGTCCGTGTTCGTATTGTTCGGAGTTGGATTACCGTTCTGTGGAACGGACGTAGTGGGAGCTAACACAACGGATTGGAGTCTCTCGACTAGTCTGTGGGCTTCGTTGACAATGTCTTCATACCCATGCTCTTTCCAGTGGGTCGAGAACTCGTCCATTATGTCAGGTTCACCTTCCGCAGAGCTCTGCTCCGCCGCATATTCCTGAGCTCTCTCCCAACGTTCGTCCAACTTGGTGAGAAGGTCCCTCAAGTTGAGAGCAGAGTTGACCATTGCGGTCCTTTGCTCCGGCGATAGGCGTAAGTCCGTACCTGCGCTCTCGCACGCGTCCAATGTGTCTCCAAACTTGTCCCAAACATCCCGGTTACGGCGATGGAGTTCCTTGGCGGCCTTGGTGATGAGTGCCTTGATCGACCCTGCGGCTGACATGGTATCCCTCAGTACGCACTACCCTGTAACACGATCTAGAATATTCCAAACGGGGCCTCCGTACGGGAGGCACCCAGCGACGCGTTACGGTGACGGACGGAAAGCGATATGCACGAAGGAGTAAATGGAAGAGGGGAAACGTAGTGAAGGCCTAACCGACCACCGGAGGACAGATAAGGAAGAATGAAGGAAGGAAGAGATGAGTGTAACGTAGAACCCGACCCGCTAAGGGGCAACGCTGCGAAGCGAATGAGCGGGAAGCAAGAGGAAGAGTGGGCAGAGACGTAGACGGATAGACTGTACCAGGCCGTACCAGTCGGTGCTGGTGAGGAGAAGGATGAGTCACCTTGCACTTTGGATGGGTGAGTGGAGGGGGAGGGGGGGGGGAGTGAAGAAGAGAAACCCGAAACCCAGGAGAGAGGAGACAGCTAGAGGAAGCCAGTGAAGGCCGGTGGAGGGACGGCGCTGGGACGTGTCCATAGTACGCGTGATGGAATATCGATTGGCAACGGGGCTAGGAAAGGGCAACCGTAGTGTCGTATTGAGTGGCTGGAGTGGAACGCGGGCACCCGTGCACAAGTACGGGGCTAAACACGTGCCAGCGCTGAAGACGTACTGTACTGGCCAAGAGGGAAGCCTAAGCAGGACAGAACCAACCTTAACACCGATCCACACTACCTCAGCGGATGGCCAGTCCGCATGGTATAGGATATGAGCGCGCTCCCTAGGTGCGGCCGGAGGATTACCGTTCCGGCACTTACAGAATTTGGCGGTCTAGACCTCACTGTCCTGGCACCTTGTGGTGCTGACTTTAGCCGCCGTCTGGCGATCGAGTGAGACCTCGCGTTAGCTTCCTAGGCGCTGCGCAACCCAGAGGGACACCCGACGGCTCGGTTGGCTGGTTGCCACAGTCCAGCCGGACTTCCTCGTCGGGGCCAATGGGTGCGCCCAAACCTAGCGCGTTTTTGCCCCAACCCGCGAAAGGACCCCAACCACACGGTTACCTACTCCCTAGGTGGAACAAGGGCAAGGCTCACCTCGCACAGGGGCGTGGTAGGGCCGTTTTTACAGTCAGCCTGCACCCGGCTGACCAACGGGTCCGCTTGCCAACGCCCGATGCACCATGTTGCGATCGGCGGCCCCGCAGGCAGAGGCAAGCCCTGCACACGAAGCCCCCTCTCGCCCCACGGAACACCCGAGGATCGCCAAGGGGACACCCGAACCCGTGGGGGGACGAGGCCTTAAGTTCCTAGCCCTGGCCCTGCGTATTGATCGTATTGACACGTAGTGGTGATGACTCCAGCGAGGACTCACGTTCCTCATCGTCCTCTGGCTCGCCCCTCCAGCCGTCTCCTCCTTGCGAACAAAGGAGGAACCCGGGACCCCTGGAGGGCGAGGCACAACCCCGACGACAAGACGATATGCCGAGAAGACTGGCCAAGAAGACGGACAACGGGACGTATTGACAGCGACTCACCCTCCTCCTCCGTCCTCACAGAACGCCGGGTAGTTGTAGCAGTTTATCGCGACTACGAATAGAATACAGAAAGAATAGTAGAGGATGGGAATAGTAGGAGGTCCTCCGGGGTCGGCAGGCTGAATTAGTTTCCGAGGCCGCGAGGGTGAGCGTAGTGCTCACCAGACCTCGCGGCCTCTCTCCCGGTGCCGCTTCCGTCCTGCGTGCGTAGTGGGGAGCAGCGTCGAGGCCTCACGGCGGCCATCCGGAATGGGGGACGACGGACGAGGTCGGCAGACCTCGTCGCGGGAGCACAGGACGTCGAGTGCGACGCGCGCCCGTCGAGAGGAGGCGGCGCGCGCCGATCGATGGTGAGTCACCTGTTTTCCCATGCTCCCAGGCCGATCGATGGCGCCTCATCGGCAAGCCGCCGTGAGAAACAGCGCGCCCGGGCCAGCCACGGACCGAGGAGCGATCGCGGTCGCGACACAGAGTATCCTTCCCCTGTGCTCGTCAGTAAAGGAGGGGAAGGAAGAAGGAGTTGCTGCTTAAACTAACCTGAGCTCCTCCTGTTGAAGTTGGACTTGGCGAGCAACAACTGAACATAAAGAAGCAAGTTTTAGATGTTATAAATAATTAACGCTATAAGGATACCACCAGAAAAGAATAAACCTTGAGTGAAAGGTGTAAAGGAGATGTAAGAAGGGTAGCAGTAAATTAGAATAGATAGAGCAACTCGCAGCAGTGGCACGGAGAGCGCAACGTGGCTCAACGAGAAGATCCACCACGGGGAAGGGACTGGATTAGTTGAAAAGGGGGAATGGTTGTTAGGGAAAGAGTTAGTTAAGGTGAAGGAGGAAATAATGATGAGGTAGACACTCACGCCGAACCACCAAACGCCCTCCAGTCCACCACCACGAGCCCAATAAGTTAGGGAGTATGTTTTTATAGTTTATGTACTAGGATATTAAGACGTGATAAAATTAATGAACCGCTTGAAACAACACTAAGCAAGGCACTTACATAACGAGTCCATTATTTGAATTTTAGAGTGACCTAGATCGTATTTATATTGTATAAATTTGTTTTTATGAATGCATTTAAATAACGAGGAATTGAAAAAGTTACTGTCATATCCTGACTCAAACAGTTGCCTTTTAGTATGCAAAAGTCTAGCTACGAAATCATCTTTAAAACTACAGGTGCGTGCAATTCTTAGAATTTCTGCATAGATCGTGGCTTTTTTGATATTGGATGACAGATTGGCATCAAAATGAGGAAATCTCTTGATACTAAAATTAAAGGAATCTGTCTTATTATAAAGCTTAGTGGTTAATCGATTGCCTGAGCTCTTTATTTCCATATCTAAATAGTTGCACGAGTAGTCGTTGTCATGAGTAATATCTAGGTTCAAGACATTATTATAGACGTTGATAAGTTTGTTATAAATATCATTAGTGCTGCTGTTATGGACAACTAAAATGTCGTCCATGTAACGGAACGGAATGAACAAGTAGAGATTAGGATGAGTAATAGAGTAAACATATTAGAAATATGTGAGAGTTAGATCAGCCATAAGAGGACTTGCATGACTACCCTGCGGTACTCCCACTTTTTGAATAAACAAATGGTCAGAGAATTTACAGTAGCTGTTACAAAGAAGGTAATCTATAAAATAAATCATATCGTGTATAGTTTAATATTTATAGTTTTTATTTCCTACAGAGTTACTGTAGAAGGGTTTATTATAACCATTATAGGCAATGAAGTTTTTGTTAGCATTTTTAAAACAAACTTTGTATTCAGTATCGGCGCGACTACCTTAACTATTTAGAAACTAGGCGTTGAGCTGTCCTAAGGCTAGGAAGGCTAGTGATTGCGCCGAGCAAGTTGCGTGCCCAATGTCCAGAGAAGTGATTCACGGAACCTGTTCACTAATGAATCGTACTGCTATAACTTTTTAAATAATTGATCAACATGTAAGGGCTGACGTAAATATGTTCACAAGGATGGAAAAACACGCTCCAGTTTTGCTGTTTGAAATTTTGTGCTTTCTAACGATGACCAAACCAGGTGCATGTAACTGCATTACAACTATCGTTTACTGGATGTAAACAGTTGGATTTATAAACGACAAGTTAACCATCAGCAGCTCTGCTAGAGATGAAATGTATGGAATGTAATGTAATGAATGTACCTATTCACTAACGAGGCTGTCCATCAAGGCGACGGGCAGTTTTCATAATCTGTCGGCTAAGTCGCTCATTAGAGGGTCAGGCTTCCCGCACGTGGTGCCCAGACAGTTGACGGACGTCCTCCGACAACGAGAACGACAGCTGCATTTTCAGAAGCAGTTGCACCTGCTATGATAACATAACGAAAACACCACTTCGCCATGCAGAAGTGGCCCTCAGCGAAAAGCCGAGGTGATGTGGTGCGCTCGCTAATGCAGCGGCTGCTAAGGTGGTTACCCATGCCTTCTTATTCGTTCTGACGAGATCTGTAATGTGTTCTTGGTTCCGCACATAGAAGAATGAAGTAAGCTGGCGGCTTGGAGACCGTCTGGGAATTTTATGTTCACTTGTACCAGTCCAAGAAATCGGATGCACAAGAGTGACTCGTTGCAAGCAAATACTGGAAATGGAAATGCATGATTTTCAATTAAATACGTCTTTATCCGGCCACTAAATACCAAGTAGTTATTATTAGAACTTAAGTCACTCGAAGGCATTTGACATTCGTGGAGTAGAAATCTTTGCTATATGTAGAAGTGCCATTGAAATATAAAAATTTAGAAGATCGACTGATGTGTCCAACATCTGATATCGTTTGGGTAATACGTAACGAGGTTTACTACGATAGTGCCTATTCAACCTCTGTAACAATGCTGGGTCATTTTCTGCCCATTTCAAGGAAGATATACTTGACGGGGAACTCCACTTCTACTGGGGCATCATCATCCGAGTATTTTCCGTATTCCAAAAACAAGAAGAAAAATGAGAGATTCTAGGTCTAGAAGTCAGAGTGGCTCCTTCTAGCATACCTCGAGCATCTTGGTTTAGAGTGATGAACAGCAAAAGCATGTAGCAAAGAGCATGGAGACGAAGATGCTGCGCTGCGTTGAAAGGAAGACAGCGTCCGTAAGATAGGCCTTGAGTTGGGTGTGCCTGAAAAACGGCATAGATGGTGCCCGAAGCAGCGCTGGTCTGATATGTTACATGGGGACCTGAAGGTTGCCGGTGTTTACTTTCTTAAAGGCCACACCTGGAGTGCCGCCGTGAATAGCTTAGGAGAAATCGTGTCTCCCTGCCGTATTCCCTTTCTGATAGGAATTTTAAGCTTTCAATCGAAAAGCTGGATGCTATTCGATGTGTTCGAGAAGCATTCGTTGAGAAGTAGGATGTAGGGCGATGCATACAAGCAAGCGCACAAGCGCGTTCAGAATGGCGTTGCTTTCCACAGAGTCGAACGCTTTCCGATAATCCACGAAGACAAGGACAAGTGGGATATGGTACTCGCGGCTCCTTTCAGTGAGTTGTGGGACAGTTTGAATATGGTCCATGCAGGAGAAATCCTTTCGAAACCCTGCTTGCTCCACTGGCTGATATTAGTCAAAGCAACGCTCCATGCGGTTAAGCAATATCTTGTTGAAGATCTTGTAGACAACCGAGAGAAGACTGATGGGTAGATAGTTGTTGGTATCCTCCTGCCAAGCTTTTTTGACCATTAGAACTGACTATTTTCGATTCCTTACATGAATCGAAAATCCTTATCCATAAGGGCTGACATTATTACTTTCTAGTCGCAGAGATCTCGTTTGCAGTGCTTTATGCTTGAACCTTTCCTGATAACAGCTTCATTCTTCTTTAGGCTTGTGTGGGCTCCTTCACTGCAATTTGACAGGTCTTCGAGAAGGTGACTTTTCCAGATGAGAGACATAGGATCCAGTTCGACAGTTCATTGCTCCAAGGGTTTAATTGTATGTGCGTTCAGGCTTGAGGCAGACGGTGTTGTGGCTTCACAAGAGCTGCTTCACATTTCAACAGTCCTTTGGAGAGGAGGTCGTAGCCTTCCGATGGATTTTCAAGACGATTCCAATCATACGACTTTACTGCATATTCCAGCTCCTCCGACTTGAATGTGACGGTGATGCCGGTTTATGAGTGTCACGTCTGAACATATTTTTGGGAGTCAGCTTCGCACTAAGACGGTGATTCGAGTCGGTGTCAAATGAAGGTAGCACGGAGACGTCGAACAGACTCCAGCGTCTGTTTGTAAGAACATGGTCGATCTCCGAACGGATTTCTCCATTTGGGTTTTCCCAGGTCCATCGCCGGTTTGAAGGCTTCTTGAATATAGAATTTCCATGGAAGAGACGGCATGCGGATAGGAAGTCTATCAGTCGCCCTATGTTTTCGTTCCTTGAGGAAGTTCCATGTGATCCTAGCCTCTGTTCGTCATGGTCGTTATAACGTTTAAAAATTCAACGGACTACTTTAATTGGAAAGAAGAGTATGCTCCTAGTTCCGTTATACGACCCTTCTATGCTACCGTCATACAAAACAACATTTCTTGTTCAAGACTTCGCTACCAACAAACCAGTAAAAAAGCGACTTTGGTTTGTGAATTTTTCCTGCTCCCACAGGAATATCCATACAAAACATGAATTAGGAAATCTCAGAGAAAGTACCAGGTTCTAAAGGCGCATTTTGAAAACTGTTTGAGTCAAGAGATGCTAGCATTGCTGCGCAGGCAGAACTAGGCCTATCCAGCAGAATTATAAAGTTCTAGAAAGGCATGTGAGAAGGTATTGAACACGGGCAAATAAACTGTAAAATGTCGACTATGACTGCTAATTTTATTTCCAATAATGAGATGTGTTGGAATGGAATGAAACTCTTTCTTCGTGCCGAATGTCCGACTTCGTTTTAGCTTAAAAAATACCTTTAAAAATGGAGTGAAATGAAGAGACAGCATAATCTCTGAGGCCTACGACCCCTTTTTTCATTTGGTGAACTTCGAAACGAGTACAATGGTGTCAGATGCGTATAGAGAAAATAACACTTGTCCAGATATATTTCGTTTAATCAACTAGTAGAACAGAGAAGACCGAAACATGACTCTGCGGGTCCTACCTAGTAGAACCGCCTCAGGAAGAGGTAGAAGTCCAAGAATATCCTGAGCTACTTAGTATTCCCACGCATCTCTCTCGATAGAGAGCCTTCGGGCTCTCTTGCTAAGAGGGATCTCGGGCCGCTTGTCGCAAGGCCACGTGGTGCGTTCCCGAGTGGTGGATAGGGGAACGAAAACGCGAACCAAATGCGACCGTGTACTGCCCAGAGACGCAGGTGGGATGCAGGGGATGGACTCCTTGCTCCTGCTGTGTCGGGTCAACGCGTTCCTTGTGCGTGGGAGTGGCATGTTCATGCACGTTGTGCGTGGATGTGTCCGTGACTGTGCGGAATGTAATTGCGTCTGCCCGGCCAAAAGCTTGCACTCGGTAGACTGGGAGTACTCGTAAGGCGATTCGATGCCGCCTTAAGTCTCGCCCCGTCCCTTCGGGCAGTCTGGCTGGCTGCCCGGAATTCTTCGCCCGCACGACAGAGCATGACTAGCTACCCGTGTGTATGGAAGTCAAACACAGCAGCACTAAAGAGCCTCATCCCCCTGACCCCGAAAGAGCCCCCATTTCTGCAGCGATGGGAAGGACGAGTACGGAGAGGCTGCTTAAATCTCAGGGCCTAACCAGGCTGCGCAAATTGAGAAGGACTAGAATGACGATCTGTACTTACAACGCCCGCACGCTTGCATCGGAAGCATCCGTCGAGGATCTGATGATGCAAGCCAGGAAGATCAAGTACGACGTCATCGGACTGACCGAGTCCAGAAGACAACACCCCTACACGCCGCCTACGACTCCGGAGAAGAACTGTCCTCGGAACACGCGACAGCAGGGGAACAGGCGGCGTTGGTGCCCTCGTCAACATGCAGTTGGCCATGAACATCGATTCGTACGAGTCTCTGACAAGCCGAATCGAACGTCTGCGTCTGAAGCGATGTGGCTCCGTGCCAGCTTTGACTGTATTTATCGCGTATGCCCCAACATTGACTACGAACCTTCTACAAGGTGATCGTCGGCGATTTCAACGCCAAGATCGGATCACGAAGGTCGCCGGAAGAACTTCACATCGGAACCCACGGTTTGGAGTGGAACGAGCAAGGTGAGGAGCAGATAGAGTTTATCATGACCACGAAGAGACGTCTGCCTCCGGAAACTCTTGAGCTGATACAGCAGCCTGGAGCAGCACGAGCGTCAGACAATTACCAACTGACGTCCGAGCTTGCGAAGCTATACAGAGCGGCGATAAAGGAAGATCTTAATGAGAGAAGGGTGGAAGTGTTGGCTGAAGCTGCTGAGGCAGGGTTGAGCACCCGCAATGCCCGTCGGAACTTCGCCAACTTCAAGACCAAGATGACCGCTCTCCGACGTCCTGACGGAACCGGCACCTCTTCCGGAAGGGCCATGGAGAAGGTCATCCACGACTTCTACTCTGATCTCTTCGATAGCCACGTGCACCTGCTCCCATGCCATCTTCCGCAGGATGGATACGTCGTCCCCTCTGTTCTCCCTTCCAAGATCCAACACGCCATCTCGTCGGTGAAGAAAGTGCAGCACCCGATCCCGACAGGATCAGAGCTGAACACCTGAAGAACGTCCCGGTATCGCTCATCAACACCCTGTCAGAGTGCAAGGTTCCATCTCAGTGGAAGACCAGACATGGGAGTGAAGGAACTGACCATCTTCGCTTCGCTGACGACATCGTGCTCATAACACCGAGCATCAGCCAGGCGGAGCGAATGCTGGCCGACTTCGATCGTGTATGTGGAAATGTTGGATTGTAGCTGAATCTTACGAAGACGATGTCCATGAGGAACGGACAAGTTTCTGATGCCCCATTCTCGCTCAACGGAACGAACATCTCCGAATGCTCAAGCTATGTGTATCTCGGTCGCGAAGTCAATATGGCCAACGACCTAGCACCAGAGCTGCGCAGGAGGAAACGAGCGGCTTGGGGAGCTTTCAAGAGCGTCGAAGAAGTTGTAAAGAAGACGAAGAACGTCCGACTCCGTGCCCACCTATTCGACTCCACTGTTCTTCCTGCCCTAACATACGCCTCAGAGACCTGGGTTATACGAAAGCAGGATGAACCCGCGATCAGCGTCGCGCAGCGTGGAATCGAGAGGACGATGCTCGGAGTGACACGGCTCACGCAAGTGAGAGAAGGACTCCGGAGTTCCGAGCTTCGCCGACGTTCGAAGATGAGAGAGGCGCTCGCATGGGCCAAGTCGTCGAAAATTAGGTGGGCCGGCCACGTAATGCGATTCGCAGACACCCGCTGGACGTGAGCCATCATCGACTGGAATCGCGCGATTTCAAAAGAACACCAGGACGCCCACCAACGCGTTGATCGGACTTCTTCATTAAAGCCCTGAACGACCGATATGACGCTCTTCGTGTCCCTCGAGCGAGGAGGATCCATTGGACCACTCTGGCACGCGACAGGGACGAATGGAGACGCTGCTGGTGCCCGCTCGAGCAAGTCGATGATCAACGGGACAACAGGTGATACTTAGCATTCAATGAGGACGAGGCGACGAGATTTCACACAAACGTTTTAGTTGTGTGTTTTCTTTTACACCTATTCTGCACGCAGAAGCTTCAGGGGGTCTTCAATTCGTGAGTCGCCTTGTACAGTTCTCTCCTATCGGTCGCGCTTCTATATTCTTCACCAGAAATTGAACTAAGTTGAGCAAGCGGAGACTGTGGGCGCAGAAATGGGCGAAGACCATTGCTATTACGTACCATTGCTTGCGCTTGAACTGTCTCCTACAGAAGCTGTTCTATGGCTTGCCGTCAATCCTGCATACGCGTCTGCATTAAGACGGTTTCCGCTCGAATTCAATGTTAGAGTAAAGTGACCGCAAAGCTTCTTCGAAGACTGCAACTTTTGTCCCGTTCACTTCGTTGCTGGTTATCATAGGCCGTAGAATGAGCTCCACCGCTAACGAAGAATCTCTTCATCCCTGTTTCTCCTACTATTCACGTATTGTCGCGGCTGATTTTTCGATTGGTGTACATGTTCTGATAAGACTCTTATTCGGTGAACTTCGCGGTGAAGGTGGATTAACTGTTGGGGTCGACATGGATTAGTCTGGAGTTCGTTGTCATGAACAACACGGCTAGCACCCTAGTAAACAGGGTTTGAGAAATTTTTGGATGACCTGTCTGCTTGTTGGTTATCAGCTCTGTCTCAACATCAAGGCTGCTACATACTCCTTTGTGCAAGAAAACGGGATCCCCTTCGTGTGCACCTACAATTGGGATACTCAAAAACACTGCATTTAAAAATTTCTAGTATTCTTGGTTCCTTGCAAAGGAAAGCTGCTGGTCTTTCCTACACAACAGATATAGGAGATAAATATAGGGGGAAGGGTTCTACGCAAAGCATTGCGCCAGGATGAGGGTAAAGGACGCAGTTAATCAGGTTTCGGGTGAAGGCGACCGCCGGCACCTCCTCCGATTGCGGTACAAGCACACGCATTGCACGACAGGTTAAAGAAATGTTCGAGCACGACTAATTTTGGGATGTACCTATAATTAAATCCAACACTAGATATGTGCAAGAAAGGAAGTCATCCGAAAGCTCCTGGCTGGCTTCTGAACGGTTCCAGCCATTTTACCGAAACCACCGCTTGAATTCATTGTATTGCATGCCTTCGGACAGCAGCAAAACGAGGACTTATCTTTATCCGATTTTTATAACTGTACCTGCGCCTCTCGTAGCTGCCCGTGCAGCTGCCCTAGCATTGGATAAATACGATATTTACATGGAACACGTAAAATGATAACAAAGAGCACCTGATGCTCACCTGCTCTAACGAACAGAAACAATTAGTGTCAATAAATGGGTCCCACGGCGCGTCGGAAAGCAAGGAAGTGCTGAATTATTATATTAAAAGAGAACAGCGACAGGCGACCAAGGATAGGAGACTGTAGGGCAGACGCCCATACGCTCGCCACTGCTCCCTAAATCCTTATCTCTTTGAATCAAACTAGTTAGGTGTGAAGCGTGCGCAAGAAGTTGATCGTGCGACCTCTGGAAGCACTTCAAGTAGCATAAATCCATCGGAAGGGTTTAAAGCCGAGTTGTAAAGGAGCAGAGTATTGCTCGCTTGGGTTGAGTTGTTTCAGGGAAGTCTATTGGAGCGCAATACCGTGGAAGGAGTGAAGCTCTAGCCATACAGCGAAGGAATGAAAGACTGCAAGTGTTGAATCATTCATTTTCAATAGCGTTTGTCCCGCAACCTTCGGGCGTGTTGCTTCGGGCGTCCTCTAGGCCGTTTTCCAGGGACTTCAAGGTTCAGGCCAATCTTACAGACGGTGTCGTCGTTAGCGCGAAGCACGTGGCCATACCATCGTAGACGAGCTTCACGCATCTTGTCGGCTATCGTGGCGACACCAAACCTTTGTCGTATGGTGTCGTTGTGAACGCGGTCCAAACGCGTTACTCCGGCCGTCCACCTTAGCATCTTCGTCTCCATTACACTGAAGCGGCTTTCAATCGTCACGGGCCAGCACTTAGCACCGTACGTCGCTACTGAGCGGATGACTGTTCTATACACCTTTGATTTGAGGTACTCGGGTATTGCCCTATCGCAGAGCACCCCAGTCAGCGAGTGCCATTTGGACCAGGCTGCACTCAAGCGTGCGTTCACCTCCAACTTTAGGCTACCATCGTACGTGATTGTTGATCCAAGATGCTTGAAAGATGTGACTCGTGAGAGCTCAGTACTATTGATCTTGGTAGATCCGAGCTCATTCACATCCGTCGTCAAGTACTCCGTATTTTTGCTCTTCAGCTTGAGTCCAAACAATGCCAAGCGATCGCACCATTCCTGTGCCTGCCGCTCGAGTTCAGCTTTGTCTTCACACGCAAGCATGACGTCATCGGCATACAACAACGTCCAAGGAGCTGCGTTTTGGAGATCTCGTGTAATTGCATCCACGACGACCACGAAGAGCAGTGGGGAGAGCGCAGACCCCTGGTGCATTCCGACAGAGATTGGAAACTCCATCGAGGTACCCGCTGGTGCTCGCACTCGGCTTATTGAGCACGAGTAGAGGATGCGCACCCACTCAATAAGCTCTTCAGGGATACCATGTTGCCGCAACGCGTAGCATATAACTTCTCGCGGAACGCGGTCGAAGACCTTCTCCAAGTCCAGTAAGGCAAAATGCATCGGTTTCTGTTTCTCGCGGTGCTTCTCAAGCAGAAGACGTACGGCGTGAATGGCAGCAACGGTGCCACAGCCAGAGACAAAACCACACTGATTCATGGAAAGCTGGACGACATCCCGTATACGTCTATCGACGATTCGCTCAAAGATTTTCATGGTGTGCGAAGAAGGCGAATTGGACGGTAACTAGCACAGTCTGCAGGACTGCCCTTCTTCTTCCAAATCGGAATAGTGCTTTGCTGCCAACTTTCACTTTCTTTTCAGCAACAACCTGGTGGAAAAACTTTGTCAGCCGGTCAGCAGGGCACCAGCCTTTCGACTTCCACAGGTCGGCCGGCAGGTCATCGGGACCAGTGGCTTTGGCTGACTTCGTCTTCCTCAGGGCTGCTTCGGTTTCGCTCACTGTGATCTTCTGAACGGAACCGTGTACAGGTGATGCAAAAGCAATAACAGGGTGGGCAAATTCAACATTCGAGATTTCCTCGAATTAGTCGTGCCATCGCTACATAGCCTTCTTACGATCCATCAGAAGATGACCGTTCTCGTCGTTAATGCCAAAGCACTTCTCGATGTCTTCTGCTTGGCGACAGCGAGCTTTGGCGATGCGGTAACGATAACGCTTGCCATCGCGCGTCTCCAGTTTTTCACTCACATCAGGGTAGTGTGCGGCTTTAGCAGCGGCCACTGCCTTCTTTGCCGCTTTCCTCGCTTCTCGATAATTCCGCCAATTATCGACTGTTTTATCACCGATAAATACGTGATATAGCTGTTTCTTTTCTACGACCTTCTCTCTGACATCGTCAGTCCACAGCCAAGCCTGCTTGTCGACCCAACGCCGTCCAGGCTTCGTTGTGCCGACTTCGAGGCGTGCAACCTCAGTTATCGCTTCGGTAGCCTCCTTCCAGGTTTCGTCGACAGTTGTCACCGTCGGCAACCGAATGCGAGAAATAACTGCCGCTTCCTTATCTTTCAGACGCCACCATTTCATTCCTGCCGTCCCGCAGCGCTCGACACGCTTACACCTCGGAGGTGTGATCTTCAGCGGGCATATCAGTGGACGATGTTGCGTAGCAACCGTCTCATACGGCACGGTCTTCGCGCCTGTGACAAGCCCTATGTCGCAACGCGTAACAAAGACATAGTCAATCTGCGTTTTGACATTCCCCCCTATAAAACGAAATGAGGTGGGAGTCACGCTTTCGAAATTTGGTATTCACGATGGTGAGGTCGTGTGAGTCTGCATACTCAAGTATACGCTCACCGTCGGTGTTGCGTGACCCATAGCCAAAACCATCATGACAGCTGTAGCCGTCTTGCGCTGCTCCGACGTGACCGTTAAGGTCACCTGACACAACAACCATATCTTGTGACGGCACGTTCGCTGTCTTCTCATGAAGCAAGAACCAGAACTCGTCCTTGGTTTGCTCGTAGCAAACTGTCTGCGGAGCAAACGCGGAAAAGAAATGACATCGTCGCTCTTCTACGGCGACAACAATCTTCATGCGGTCATCGAAACGTTCTACGCTTGCAATCGCGTCACGGAAACGCTCGGAGACGATCATACCGACGCCACTGGTGGTTCTGGGACTGTCGCACAGAACGGCCTTAAAGCCGCGGCCAATGTCCCTCGACTTGCAGCAGAACCACCTCGTCTCCTGCACCGCGCAGAAATCTACCTTTCTTCGCTCCAGTGCTTTTATCAACTCGCACGAGCGGCCCGTCAACGTAACCACATTCAACGTTGCTACGCGGGTCTTTCCTACGTTGCGGGACTTCCGGACTAGCTCAGTTGCCCCCTGATGCCGTCCTCGCACCAGGGACCCTCGCATACTCCTAACACTCGCCGGGCTTTCCGAGAGCGCGTCAGCTCCTGCGGACACCGTAGCATTAGCTCGAGATCTCTGGAACGTCATTAACCATATGATGTGACGCAAAATGTTCGTAGGCCGGCCTGTCACTAGGGCCTTGTCGCCTGCATTCGATTGTCCGTGATTAGCTCGACTTGCAAAGGCAAGCAGTTTCCAGTGGCACCACGTGGAGGAACGGACATCACCACTGCAAGTGTTGAATATTGAATGAAATTAGACAACGAGCATGCACCATCAAAAATGACAGAGGAGGAAAAGAAGTGAGCAGCTGCAGAGCGCTGTTATGGTGTCTGAGCCGCTCCCGGAAGAATGGAAGGTCAGGAAGTTTTCCAGATCCAGTCAAAACGGCTTGGAGGGGAGCTACCGACTGCGGCTCAGATTATTGAGACCTTGAGCAATTCCCTGGACAATGCACCTAGCACTCTGGCAATGAACGATCTGCCGCAAAAAGACATTCGTCAGAGAGCGCATATACGCGAGCGCGCCGCTTCGAACGAGCCGTGAAGACGTCGCTGAGGTCTCCTTGAGCAAACAAATCAGAATAAGTCCATGGGCCTTTATTGGACCGCGTACGGCAGTCTTCGAAGTAGAAAAACAGTGTTTACCAGGAGTGAAAGAAACCAGGAATGAATCGGAGCAAAATTCTAGAAAGCGACCACATACGTCTCATATCTTCTCCTGGTTGCTGGCAAAAGCAATCTCCATAACGTCAGAGCAGACTTGCGGTGGTCGTCTTCAAACTGGAGGGTGGACGAGATGCGTCGTCAGAGCAGTGCAAGAGGTCCCCACGGCTGTCTGTCTTCACAAGCTAGCTGTTGGATCATCGAAATACACGTCAAGGCGTAACAACGCTCTCGTTATAGAAGAGTGCAAATTAACAAGGGGTTTGTGAATCGAGTGAAGGCGCAAAGTCATTCAGAACATCTGCTGAACTGGCGGACGGCATGAAAGACCCTAGTCACGACATGTCAGAGCTTCGCCTTCTTAACCCTATGTATCTGCCGAAGCAAGACAACGAAATGGCCCCCATCTTTACAGGTCCCGCTGTAATTGTACTGCACGCCCTTCAAAGGTTGAAGAATAGGGAGGAATTTTATACACTGGTGATAGCGCGAGATTATGCAAAGCTCAGACTGGTAGATCTTCTCGTCTCTCAAATTTATCTAACTTCATAGAAAAACCACGTGGAATAAGGTCACCGAAGGGAGAAAGTTTTCTCTTGTTTCAGGTGCAATATACATAGCAGCTCACTAGGGCTCCTACAGGTAGTCTGCTGTTGAAAACTCCTCATTCCGCCGAGTTCTCTTTGAATAATTCCTGCCAGCGCGTTGTTCTACCGCTCGTAAAATGGCCATAACGGACGACCAATCGTAGCGCAGATCAGGTAACTCCGTTACTGCAGTCAGGCATAACATGGATGGTGGCATCCGGTCTGTGGAGGCCTCAGAGAAACCTCCTTCAACAAACTGGGAAGCGTGAGAGACTACCGGGAGTAGTTAGACAGGAGA
>CANDYH010000457.1:0-24276 GCA_947396885.1 Heligmosomoides polygyrus polygyrus | reverse complement strand
GGCTGTCCAGCTAGCCTTTGGAGTGCGCTGTGAACAATGCATACAGAATCGAACCTTTCAATCGAGGGGAGGGACAGCTTGTGGACTGAGCGTTTGGGGAGTTCTACCAGAAGTTTCCTACCGCCTTACTTAGGAGTTGCTTTAAGGCTGTCCAGCTGGCCTTTGGAGTGCGCCGTAAACAATGCATACAGAATCGAACCTTTCAATCGAGGGGAGGGACAGCTTGTAGACTGAGCGTTGTGAAAGTGAAGCGAGTTCGAGCAGTCTTTCTGGGATGCGCCACGCATCTAAACATTGTTTAAGCGTAAATGCGAAATGAAAAACACAAGCGTATAAGTATAGGGGAGAGGTCGTAGTTGTCCAAACCTTGTTTGGTGTACTGTTCTACTCCACCCTCGTTTGGAAGGATCAATATGGCGCCGCGGCACCGGAAGTGTGAAAACTGTAGTTAGGCGATTTACGGCGCTCTCAGATGGCGCGAGGGGTCACAGAGGCAGGAGAGTGGACTGGCTCCGGAACTAATCTGGGTCCCGACCAGGGCTATGGTACATTTGACTCGTGAAAAACCGGTACAAATGAACGTAAATTTGAAATCGAACTATCTTTCGAGTCAGAATTAACTAGGGAATGGCCTCGTGGACAATTTTTCAGTTTTTGGACATTTTTTAAAATGACACTCAGTCAGCATTTGAGGTGAGTTTGCTCTGTAACTGGGTGACCAAAATATCCTCCAGGCCAGTTGAAATCCCACCTGTAGAAGACTATAAGGTGTTTTCATAGGCCTCCAGATATCTACGTTCCTGTCTTCAAGGAAACCATTTTGTGCCCACTTTAATGATACGAAAAGTGTACGGCTAACTACGAAGAAGTGTCATATGGGCAACTTTGGCAGCGTACAATCGCTAACGATTTCAACCTTGAAGGTTCCAACTTCGCAGCTTGATTTTCACTCTCGCCTCCAACGTGACAAACGAGTGTAAGCACATACAATCTTGATATGACGAAATTAGAGTCCTCCAAAGCGGAGGCATTTTCTGAAAATAACAACACTTAAATTGTCGGATCCTTTAAGGAAGTAGATCATTGTGATCGTGAAATACTAGGGAATCCAGAGAATTATGTGTGACTATGTATATAATGCAGAAACTAGGCTTTAAAGGACCGAATCTCTTCCTTCATTAGCCACTTGGGAGCTGTGGGTGTAATTATCTCCCGCGAGCACAGGGGTCAGCCGCGCCGGGCAGAAATTAGGTCACTGAACTACATTTCAGACGCTCGCTATGCGATTTTCAGCTCATCGGGAAGAGAGCTCGGTGCTGATCACGAATATGTCATTCAATTTGCAATGCGCTCAATTTGAAGAGCGCTACAGAAAAGCGGCGGAAAAGGCGGTTTTTTTCGCTTTTTCCGCCCAAAGACCAAAAGATAAGGCCGGTATTGTATGTCAAATTGTAACAGAAAGTGCCATCAGAAAGGACTCGTCTCCATACAGACAACTTCATGCTGGCACGTAGATACAGTTATCATGAACAGCTGCTAAAAACGTGGCGAGAAGACAAACAATGCGTTGAACTAGCAACTGTGAAATAGCACTGCGAAATATTCAGAACATAGCGGCTGTTGGCCATGTCCGCAGCGGATAAAAAATACATCAGTGCAGCCGCTGTAAGAGCAGTGCTTTACGATGTCAGTAATGAAACAATATTGAATTGGTGGATCAAACGTCCCAGGGCGACTGTGCAGGTATCCTGCAGCGTACCATGAATACGTGAGAAAAGTCTGAATCTTGGGGCAGAAAACTGAGTGTAAATCAGCGATTCAATTCGAAGAATTGAGTCGCAGGAGTGAAATGAGCACTTTATACCGAGTGTCAATACATGAGGGGTGAAAAGTTTGCACATGCTTTTGAATGGCAAGAAGAAATTTACGTAAATGGCTGTATTTGTGATGCTGTTTCTACCGGAAATCCATCGCTTTCACTCTAGTAGGATCTACAAGAACTGGTGAAATGGTTTCGTGATCCGTGAATGGCTTCCAGCTGTCGTCGAAGAGCAACCTTTGGGTGCCGCTGATACTTTCTTCTCTTCTGGCCCTCTTCTGAATCTGCACTGATACCTTCTTCATCCTTTACCTCGATGCTCCCGCATTGGGTATCTCACAAGATGGATGCGGAACTGCAGGCCACTTTCTTTTCTTGCCTTGTGGGAACGCGTGAAGTATCGGAAGGACAGAACTCCTCCAAAAGGCACACCAACACAACAGCTGGTGAGAACATAGTTTGGAAGATAAGTCGACAGTAGTGCCCTTACCGACCCCGTGTGTCGAAAAAATCGCCCAGAGTTTATTTTGGGCACTGATCACCTACTTGAAAATATAGGTGGTGGGATCATGGTAATCGATTTCGCCCAAACTTCTCCATTTGACATAGGGAGCTTTGGTTGATCTTAGCGATCTTTTTTAGGAATTGCAAAAATTCTTGTACCACAGGGTAGTCGGACTATGAACCACCCCGTCTCAACACGTCGCTCCTTTACCCCCTGCGCCACCACTGCTAGGTCGGCTGCGCAGTTTCAACCCTACTTGAACTCACTCTCTTGTGACTGACCCGCTCTGAGTGGATCTAGAGGGAAAAGGAGCCTGCTACGAAAATGGTCTATAACTCCGTTCACACATGCGCACAGCAGGAACGGAACATATATTTGGAATAAGCGTTCAAAATCGCATCCAGTGATATACGTCTCATCTCAAAGCCCATGGTCACCTACATAGTATCCTTCCCTTGTCGGCAAGGCATCATAAGATCTCTTGTAGGCGTACGTTTCTACCTGTTCGACTTCAATGCTAGGGATGCTTTCTTACCCAGCGTTGGTTGCCGGCTAAGCCGGCGACGGACGCTGGCTGAGGAAGCATCCCTAGCTAGGGTTGGGCTACTTTCCTAGCGTGACCCACCGTAGCCGAAGCCGACAAGCTTGGCATGGCCCGCATGTCCGCCGGCAACGTCTGACACTGGTTTGGAATATTTGGTATATTTGATATGTTGATATATTTGTTGAATAGAGGTTTCCTCTTAGCATTTTTAACCAGCCCGACTCTGAACACTGGCAGACCTCGCCCAACTCCGACGTGTGGTGAGCTCTGTAACATGTAGTCTGAGGTGTGAGCGAGTTTGTTTTTAACTAATAGTCTACCACGCTTGGGCCAGTCACCTTGTTTCTGACCTCTGGGACGGACTGTTCCATTCCTGACACTTTGAGATGTCTTTTGGGTAATTCAAAAATACTCGTAGAATATTAGAAACTCTTATTTCCATTTTTGCAAATGTAGCACACTTGCTATCCGTTAGTTCTATCCGCAAGCTCTTGGCATGGCATAGGATTGCTTAGGCATAGAACCCTCTTCGTCCTGCGATTGATGACTGAGCTGTTTCGAGCTCCCGATGCAGATGACACTAGCTCCAGCTTGGCATACGGTCCAACCGATGCGGATGTTGCTGCCCGGTACATCGACGTCTGAAACCAATGAGCATGAAGATAAATTCGTGCCATCCTGCAAATCGGAATTCCTTCTTAAAGTGCACTGTTGACTATAAGTGCGATAGATACAAAGTAACCCCGAGAACGGTTTGCCATAAAACTATCCTCTTCGCGTCAATGTCGGACAATGCTGTCCGAAGCTTATTTGCGGCCTTGAGACGGTGTTAAACGAAAGGGCAACAACTTTTCCTGGTACAGCTCCCCCTTTCTTACCGTATACCTTGACCAATCGGGGGTGACTTAGCGTCTTGATTTATTTTTGTTCACACTGAATTTTATCGTTAACCGAAAAACCCCCTTTATCGCGAAGGGTTAAGCACGACGGCGACTATGTCGAGCTATGGTGCGTGATGGTACATTATTTTAACGAGAATGATATCCGGTCCATCCACACATCGTCTAGGGAGGTTACTCAGGACACTGAACACGACGCCGATGTCCTTTTAGACGATTACGGTCGGTTTCCTCCTTAATCGATAGTCGTGTCAGGACCACCGACTTTTTAACTCAGCTACCCAATAGCCGAGCACACTGTTCGCGGTTTTATGAAAATTTTACTTTTTGAGGAAAACAATGATTAAAAGTTGTGTTAAAGAGCAGGAAGGCGGCCATTTTTAATGTCAAAAAACAAGATTGCGCCATGGCCTCTTCTAAGAGCTCGCGATTTTGATTCGACTGAAAGTAGAAGTTCTCTTCTCATCGAGTTTGACATCTGCTAACGATACAACAAGAAGCACTGTAAAAAAACCTCACTTTGATGGTTAATGTAAGTGGCACTCACACTTTCAATCAAATAAAAGTTGCGGCAAAATTTTTAAGTGCACAGCGCGACCTAATTCTTTCAATGCGCCTTATGCTTGCTTGTTTGCTGTGCTTTAAGGCAATTTCTAATCTATTATTTTGACCTATAAAAACAAAATGGTAAAAGAATAATACTTATAAAAATAATAATAAATGAAAATAAAAAGAAAATTATAGAGTTATGAGGGAGGCAACAGGCCGTAGCTGTTGAGACGAACATTGCTATCGTGCTGGCATTCCAAATTTATTCTTAGACGATGTTTGGGTCACGGTATGTCGTGTCACATTTGTGCGGCACGCTTCGTCCGACGCGCCAGGCACGCGAAAATCGCTCTCGTCGTCAGCGTGTTCGGAATGGCATGATGTTTGGAGTAGTTTGCCGTATCATATCATGAAATGAATGGTGATGTGGACTACATCTGCAACTAAAAAGGTTAGCATCGCTCGGTGAACATTTGCCATGCTGTTTTGACAGGATTTAGGGCCAAAATTTTAGTTTTCCTGAGCGTTTTTCCAAAGACCGCAAAAAGAGGTGTAAAAGCGTGTGCGTAATCATCAACCCCTGCGACACCCCTCGAGATGTGCTGCGGTGGCGCAGTTGGTAGGAGTGCCGCCCCATAGAAGAACGCGCATGAGTTCGAGTCCGCGTACTGTCAATATTTTTGCACATACTAGTTTGTCGTTATTCCGCCTTGTCATGATCACAGTACTTAATTTTAGACTTACAGCAAGCCAGGCTGTCTAGTTGCGCCTTCATATTTGCTAGTGTTTCAACGATGAGTATCCGCACCACATTACTTCGGAAGCTCGAACTCTATGTTTCGGAAGCAAAATCGCATGCTCGAGCGAATTTTTTTACCTACTAAAATTTAGTTTAGTTCAATCACATTTTGAGCACAAACGGAAGTCTTCGGGCTATCTATGCATGAGTTCAAGAAGCTGCTTTTGCGGGTGCAATGAGAGCCTTCAGCTGTATTCATTTACTTTTGTTTGAGTTTGTTGAAATTAAATTTTTTGAAATTTGAATAGGTTTAAAAGAGTCAGTTTTCTAGGATGGTGACAATGCTATGGATGCTCTGGACTCTGGCGTCCCTTATGCTTTTGACGCGCTCATCTGATTTCAGATATAAACAACCTGTTCAGCAGAAGCCATTGCCAAGGAGAAGAGAACCATAATGGAGAGCGATAGGATCCACATAGTTGGTCTGAATTCCCTCCTCGTCAGTCTTTCGAGAAAATCTGAATGCGTTTAATGCGATGGGAACGAAGGATCAGTACGAAAGTGCTGAGGCTACAGCGCAAAGCGAACAGAGTAGCGTCTCTGAAGGAGCATAAATAGGTGTCCAGCTGCATGACAAACCACCATATGCAACAGAATAGAATCCCATTTGCGATTTGATTATTAGATTCGCAGCATGCCAGATTGGAAATGAGAAATAGCAGAGATTTTTCTGTCCCTAGAATAACAGTGGCTAAATAGTGATGATACATCTGAGAACGAGTGACATAATTCAGAACAATACCACCCCTATCTTTGCCCATTCTGCGCAAAACCGCGTCTTTTGCGCCGTTTGGGCGAGAAAGCGACGTTTTTTTATTAACTTGCTTGAGAGTGGTTTATTTTTGCCAAGGTTATGATTTTAGAATAAGGATCACATTTCCTATGCAATGATGTAAGGGATGTTCAAAACTGTTGAAGATGCAAATAGAGGAGGGCTACAGTATAGGTCTACGGTTGGGTTACAACCTCTCGCTCCACCTCCGAGATAATTGCCTCCTGGGGACCTTTTTCCTTTCGATGAGAGGAGAGAGGGTGCTGCAGGACTACAGGGCTGTGGAAGTACCCCGTAAGCGATCGTTTAGTGTTCACGCGACGCGCGACGCGATGTTATAATGAGATCTCATATCGATTCCGCGGCGCGACGAATCGAGATAGGAGCCCATTATAGCACCGCGTCGCGCGTCGCGTACACACCAAACGACACCTAAACGTTTCGACGTCGACGGGCTCAGATCGCAACAAACTCGAGAAGGTCCCTCCAAAGGCTAAACTGTGCAAGACGACTGTCAAATTAGCACAGTATACTTTCAAGGAAGAGGCGCAGTTCTCGTTGGTCTTCTCGGAAAGATTTTAGTTATTTCCTTGGAAACAACCGCGTTGTGAATACTGTCTAATCGGGCCATGGAGTAAAGACACATCCCATATTAAACACCAATGCTGTTCAGGTTCATTGAAAGAAAGACGCTTTCCGAAGGATTAATCCGTCGTATCGCGCCGCTTTGCCATAACTTGCTTTAAATTTACTCTTGTGGACTCCATCTAACACCATTCGAAGCCGCTCTTCACTACGCATTCGGTTCTTCCATGTTGTGTTCAGGTTGACAAGCTATGACCTAATTACTAAGCGTTTCCCTCTCCCGTGTCCCTAATTCATTTAGGACCTCTCCAAAGTTGGCTTTGGAGACTGTTTCGCTAACTCCAGCAGCGGAGTTCAGCAAAATCCGGAATCCTATACTTCTCTTTCAAGGTCTGAACTTTGCTGTTGAGGCTATTATAGTAAAACTAAACGCTACATAATTTGGTTGATTTCGATCTCACCGCATATTTAACCCAACTGTTCGCAATGTTCACTTTGAGATCGTCCTTTCTCACTAACTACTCTCCTTCTTGCAACCATTTCTCTACGTTGAGTTAGCTGAGAAAAGCCCTGTTCAAAATAAATAAAATAGCTGAGCTTAGCTTTAAACAAAATAGCTTTAAAAGCTAAAAGCGGCCTCTTTAATATGTCCCAAAAACGCAGTTTTCCGACCGCTGCAAAGAATTTTCCTTTGTTGAATTCGTTGTAGAATGTATAATAAAGCAGTGAAAGAGCAACTTTTTTCATTGCGCGACAGTGTGGTCTGTATGATAAAACAAGCGCCGCTAAGACTGGCTTTCTCTAAAGCGATTATTCTGCGGCCTCCACTGCTACGCAAATTTGGTATTTTTTCTCGTTCTCTCCAACTTAATCTTCGAGTTTGTTGAGTGAGAAAATGGTTTGGTTAGCGATTTTGGTCGCGTCAACAGCTTTTTGGCGATATAATGTGGCTCAGATAGGAGGTGGTCGCATTTCATCCCTTCTGCAGTTTCTCCGGGATCCGTAAACTAGACGTGCCTGCAAAGGACAAAACATTGGTGTTTCCATCGGCTGGGCACCGCAAGTCACTGTACAGATCAAATATGAATTAAAAGTGAATTTGTGACATCCTTTATTAAGATGTCCAGAAAGTATCTGCAGAAAACTTCGCAATGTTCCAGATTTTTTCAAGGATGCTCTGAAGATTTCAGCATAAGTGCTATATAGAGGCACTATCCTGCTGTATCTGTATAACATATCCAGCTCCGTCTTTTTTGCCTATTTCGTTGTACGACGGTCGAACTGTCTACACATTATAGACACGTACTCCTTTACGAGTTTGAATCTGAGCACTCCGCAGCAGAAGCCTATCGAAACTTGTGTCGTGTATTCGACTCTGAAGCTCCTTCTGTACGGTCTGTGTATAGCTGGTTCCAACGCTTCAGAAGCGGGGCAGGAGTCTCGCAGATGAGCTCACTCTAGTCGACCGACAACGATTTTTTTTTATTAACTGAGGAAACTGACGGAACACCATCCATGTGAAGGTGTGCGTTATTTTGCTGCTGCTCTTAGCTGTTTCCGATCCACCGTGGGCAGTGGACTGCGATCTCTTGGAACGGTTAAAAAGCTCGGTCAGTGGCTCCAACACGAGCTGACCGGCGACAACTGGCGAAGACGTCTGGACTTATGCACTCAGCTGCTCCCCTTCACTGGCTGGACACCATCGCTACAGGAGACGAAAAATGGGTCCTCTACGTCAACCACGCTCGTAAACGTGCGCGGTGCCAACGCGATGAATGCCGAAATCTTTCGTAAACGGTGAAATTCATGCGAGGAAGGTCATGCTGAGCGTCTGGTGGGGAGTTGATGGGATCTACAATTTCGAGCTGCTGCCTGACAGCACGACTGTCACTGCCGAGGTCTACGCTACCCAACTGCTGAAACTGGCCGACAAGATGCGCAAGGAAGAGCCCAGGTCCACAAAGTTCGCTTGCTGCACAATAACTCCCGCCCACACATCGCGAGGACGGCTTCTCAGAAAATTCTGGAACTCGGATGGGAAGTTCTGCGGCATCCAATGTACAGCCCAGATCTGGCCCCAAGTGACTACCACCCTGTTCGTTCACTTCAGCATCATCTGGCAGGAAAGCGTTGTGAAGATCGTGGCCACCTCGAAAATGACCTCCGAGCTTTTTTCGCCTCCAAGTCGCCGGAGGAATTCGAAGTCCTGTGGAACGTTGATAGAGAGTAGTCGATGTTGATGGAAATTATTTGGTTGATTAATAAAATGTTGAAAAAGTGTGTTATTTTGACAATTTTTTTCGTATTTCTGCAGATACTTTCTGGACACCCCAATAACTATCCTTCTATAATAACAACTTACAACCCCTATAACAGTCGCTCTAAGCTTCAGGAAACGTAAAATGATAATAATAAAATGTAAAATGGCAAGATAGCCGTTTTCAATAAATTACCCCTGTAACGATCCTTATTGTCGAGCTTTCATAATCGACTGCTTTTTGATTTTAACAAACTGCTTAGCAGCGAAATTTATCGGCTTTCAATAAGCTGATTGCTGTTGGAGTAACTTCTAGAGTTTCCTGGGCGAACTGGATTATCCGTTTAGCAGTAGGTAGTATGCAATGATTTTTTGCAAATGTTCTATCCCATTTTACTTATTACAGGGCATGTCGCTGTCGAAGGCCATATTGAGTTTTGCCGTGTTGTGTTTTTCTTATTTTGCTGTTTCATATGTGCAATACATGGCTTGCACCTCCAAAGAAATAAAAAAAAATAAAAAATTACCTGTGTTACATCAAGGCGCATCCCTTTACCGCTGTTTGGCGATTAAATATTACTACCTGTTTAGAGTGGCGGCCCGGTGATCAGCGAAATGGCGTTAAAGGAGCTGATCGAGGAGCGATTCCCACTGAGCGAACCAATTCTGTCAAGGAGAACCGGCCGTTGTTAACATGGAGAAGGTGCGCGCTAGACTTTGCTTACTGTCAGGTGGTGAGAGTCTCCTGCTTTTAGTAAGGCTCATATGTCAGCGTAAAGATCAGGAATGCATCCATGTCGTCTAGATGAGCTGTGCTTATCCGTACTCGGAAGCCGATGTCAATCAT
This sequence comes from Heligmosomoides polygyrus polygyrus, assembly GCA_947396885.1. Taxonomy (NCBI): domain Eukaryota; kingdom Metazoa; phylum Nematoda; class Chromadorea; order Rhabditida; family Heligmosomidae; genus Heligmosomoides; species Heligmosomoides polygyrus. Next base: position 14,700 of record CANDYH010000457.1, on the reverse strand, counting down.
CGAGGCTACTTCGCCAACCGCGGTGTTTCGGACTCCATATCGATCTGTCGATGTCGTTGTCCGTGTCCGTTGTCCAGTCAGACAGTGGAAGGGAACATAAATTTGAGTCGATATTTTAGGGGGTTTAGAAAGAATTGAGTTGTGAATTTTCTAACGAGTTCTTCGAAAAGGCGCTGCGAGTTTAGCCTTTGGGCGCATCATGTGTCTCTACCGGTATAGACTATATTGATTGAGTGCACGTAGACTGTTTGGTTGTGGTGATACGCAGTTTCACACAATGCGATCCGTCTCTTGGTGAGAACCCCGTCCCGGGACACTACACTCTTGTATGACTTGGTGTCAGTAAAAGAGTTTAAGGACTTATTTCAATATTTACAATTAAGTGGTGAGCGAATTTATCTGGCCACGCAAACCTTCTCTCCTCGTCCTTACTTGGCTCATTGTTCTCATTGAAGGGCGTTAATATCCCATTTTTTCTCCCATATAGTACCATTATTCTTACTTTGATGAGTTCTTCGTATCAGTCTGGGCGCAGTAAGAGTTTGGGATCAATCTTAAGATGATGAGGGCTATTTTAGCGTTTTGCGCGCAGGCTTTTACTGAGAAAGTGAAAAAGGCAGAACTTTATAAACACTGATGTATGACAGTCTTATTGGAAGGAAGAAAAATTGAGATAATGATCTTGCTATGAGAAAATAATGCCAAATGTGGATAGGAGGAAATGTTTACATGGTAAGAGAACTTCGTTTTTAAAAGGGAATGGAATATCCGTTTCATGTTTACTTTTGAGGAGCATCTGAGTACGTTGCCGCAAAACGAGTAGAAGACAGCAAGTTTATGACGGCTTGGGCTTGGCTTTACGATCACCACCGACACAGCCGAAATGGTAGTAATAAAGCTAGATCTTTTTATAGGTAGCAATTAATTTGCCCTAAGCAAATGCTAGACTCAATGAAGCGAGGTTGATCTACGCTGCTCATGGAACTATACAGGATTGGTCCTCTATCCTTCACGAATATAACTTTCAGTGAACAAAGGACCCACTGGTTAGTTCTCATTACGTTTGAGGTTGTGAAAATTTAAAGTTAGTCACGCTGCTAGCCAATATGGTATTGCAAAGAAATCTGTTTTTTCTAATCTTGAAATGGTAGTTTTTAAATAGAAAGTACAGCCTAGTGAAAATGCATAGCTATATTTAACGGGTTTCTTTTAGGTGCTGGGACTATCTGTTCGATCACGGTAGCACAGAGTATAAACTTGGTTTCGTGACATCTTATTTAAAGGATCTGAGCGGTTTTTGAACACGTCGGAAGATTTAGTAAGTACATTTTTCTCTTACACTATCACATTTAAGTGTAGAAATCATGTATGTCTACTTAATTCAGGAGAGGCGTACGTGCTGAAAGGATCGAAGGTGGCAAATTGTGATGGTCTTTAAAGGAGTACTCACGGCTACTTCCTTACTCCTAGATTTATTGTGTGTACGTAATTATTGTTAGACTTTGTGGACAAGCATTACATTTGTCAGTGCCCCCTTATCTAATGTGCTTTTCGGAAAGATGCGTGTTATTTTCAAACATGGAAATAAAATTACATTTGGTAGTCATGTGTATCAGTCTCATTCTGGCATCGAGAAGGTCACAAGAAGGCAGAAAAAGAGCGCTGATTCGAAGTTCTGGTCATCTGTTGGCGAATTCTGGCCATCTGCTGGCGCAGTTCCGGTCACATATCGGCGATTTGCTGGCGACGAGTAGTTGCCTTTCCAGTTCACCAGAAATTCGCCAACAGATGACCGCTGCGAGTGTCTGAGCCCCAGACCCTTTCAGGCGATTGCTTAGCGGTAACAGCGCAACTTTCCTAGCGCTTATGCGGAACGACGACTTAGCCCATGCGACAGCGTCTCTGATCTTCGAACGTAGGCGAAGCTCGGAACTCCGTAGGCCTTCTCTCACTTGCGTGAATCGTGTCACTCCGAGCATCGTCCTCTCGATTCCACGCTGCGCGATGCTGATCGTGTGTTCATCCCATCCTGTTTTCATATAGCCCAGTCTCTGAGGCGTATGTTAGGGCAGGAAGAATGGTAGAGTCGAATAGGTGGGCACGGAGTCGGACGTTCTTCGTCTTCTTCGAGACTTCTTCGACGCTCTTGAAAGCTCCCCAAGCCGCTCGTTTCCTCCTGCTCAGCTCTGGTGCTAGGTCGTTGGCCATGTTGACTTCGCGATCCAGATACACATAGCTGGAGCATTCGGAGACGTTCGTTCCGTTGAGCGAGAATGGGGCATCAGAAACACATCCGTTCTTCATGATCATCGTCTTCGTAAGATTCAGCTGCAGTCAACGCTTCCACATACACGATCGAAGTCGGCCAGCATTCGTTCCGCCTGACTGATGCTCGGTGTTATGAGCACGATGTCGTCAGCGAAGCGAAGATGGTGCAGTTGCCGGCCGTCGACCTTCACTCCCATGTCTTCCCATTCTAGTTCGCGCATGACGTTTTCGAGGGTGCGCGTGAAGAGCTTCGGGGATCTGGTATCCCCTTGTCGAACCCCTCTCTTCACGTCAATGACGACGTCGTTGTAGAATGGTGAGATCTTGGTCGTGAATCCACTGTACAGCTCTCGAAGGACCTTGATGTACTGAGTAGGAACGCCCTGGGTGAGCAGGGCTTCCATGACCGCTTCAGTCTCGACGGAGTCGAATGCCTTCTTCAGGTCGATGAACATAAGGCACAGCGGCAGCTTGTACTCTCGCGACACTTCGATGAGCTTCGTAATGGTGTGTATGTGGTCGATCGTGCTGAATCCTCTCCGAATTCCTGCTTGTTCGCATGGCTGTCCTTCGTCCAGCGTTCTACTAATCCTATTCAGGATGACTCGAGTGAACAGCTTGTAGACTACGGACAACAGGCAGATCGGGCGATAGTTGCCAATGTCGTGCACGTCTCCCTTCTTGTACAGCAAAACGGTCTTGCTGGTCTTCCACTGAGATGGAACCTTGCATTCGGGACAGGTAGCGTGTGAAGAGCGGCGCCAAGGTGTTGATGAGCGCTGGCGGGAGGTTCTTCAGGTGTTCAGCTCTGATCTTGTCAGAACCGGGTGCTGTAGGTTCTTCAACGACGAGATGGCGTGTCGGATTTCGGAAGAGAGAACAGAGGGGAAGACGTATCCATCCTGCGGAAGATGCCATGGGGGCAGGTGGACGTGGCTATGGAAGAGATCGGAGTAGAAGTCGTGGATGACTTTCTCCATGGTCCGTCTGGAGGAGGTGGTGGTTCCGTCAGGACGTCGGAGAGCGGTCATCTTGGTCTTGAAGTTGGCGAAGTTCCGGCGGGCATTGCGGATGCTCAGCCCCGCCTCTGCTGCTTCAGCCAACACTTCCGCCCTTCTCTCTTTGAGGTCTTCCTTTATCGCCGCTCTGCATAGCTTTGCAAGCTCGGACGTCAGTTGGTAGTTGCCTGACGCTCGTGCTGCTCCACGCTGGCGTATCAGCTCGAGAGTTTCCGGAGACAGACGTCTCTTGGTGGTCTTCAAGCTCTCGGCTCCCTTAGCACTATCGTGGAGATGGTGCACGAAGCGATCGTATTCCTCGTCGACGTTGACCATGACGGCATCTTCCCAAAGGCCGACAAGAAAGGTGTAGCGATCCCAGTTGATGGTCGTTCTGGGATTCCTCTTCTTGAACTTCGCGGCCTTCTCTCCTTGACGCGAAAAGCGGAACCTCGCGCGAAGGAGGCGGTGGTCCGATCCCGTGTAGAACTTGGGGACAACGGAGACATCGGTCAGGCAATACTTGCTATTGAAGATGATGTGGTCGATCTCGTTGTGGAACTGGCCACCGGGGGATTCCCAGGTCCATCGTAGGGAGGGAGGCTTCTGGAACTGCGAGTTTCCATGGATGGTCTTGGTCGACATGATAAACTTAGGTAGCCTTTCACCTTGCTCGTTCCACTCCAAACCGTGGGTTCCGATGTGAAGTTCTTCCGGCGACCTTCGTGGCCCGATCTTGGCGTTGAAGTCGCCGACGATCACCTTGTAGAAGGTGTGATCTTCCTTATAGAACTTCTTCAGCTCCACGTAGAAGGCCTCGACGTCTTCGTCGTCGTAGTCGGATGTTGGGGCATACGCGACGAACACAGTCAAGGCTGGCACGGAGCCACGTCACTTCAGTCGCAGACGTCCGATTCGGCTTGTCAGAGACTCGTACAAATCGATGTTCATGGCCAAGTGCGTGTTGACGAGGACACCAACGCCGCCTACTCCCCTGCTGTCGCATGTTCCGAGGAACAGTTCTTCTCCGGAGTCGTAGGCGGCGTGTAGGGGGAGGTGTCTTCTCGTCTCGGTCAGTCCGATGACGTCGTACTTGATCTTCCTGGCTTGCATCATCAGGTCCTCGACGGATGCTTCCGACGCAAGCGTGCGGGCGTTGTAAGTACACATCGTCATCCTAGTCCTTCTCAGTTTGCGCAGCCTGGTTAGGCCCTGAAATTTAGCAGCCTATCCGTACTCGTCCTTCCCATCGCTGCAGAAATGGGGGCTCTTTCGGGGTCAGGGGAATGAGGCCCTTTAGTCTGGTGTTAGGTCGTTGGCCATGTTGACTTCGCGACCCAAATACACATAGCTGGAGCATTCGGAGATGTTCGTTCCGTTGAGCGAGAATGGGGCATCAGAAACTTGTCCGTTCCTCATGAACATCGTCTTTGTAAGATTCAGCTGCAGTCCAATGTTCCCGCCTAAACGGTCGAAGTCGGCCAGCATTCGCTCCGCCTGACTGATGCTCGGTGTTATGAGCGCGATGTCGTCAGTGAAGCGCAGATGGTGCAGCTGCCGGCCGTCGACCTTGTCGCAGATTGACAGGAATATTTGTTCCCCCAGATTTTCAAACATTTCGAAATACTCATTGTATAGATTTACATTGATGGTCACCCAGGTGTGTTTGTCACTCCTGGTGAAATTTTTTTGATTTTGTTGCAATTGTCTGCCTTGTTGGTGGTTGCATAGAAGCTGCATTTATAAGATGTGCAGTGTTTAAGAATATGTTTGCTTCACACATTCTTTTGCTTTACTTCATGAACGCTATAGTTTTTAGAAACTTTTCTAGTTGTTCAACATGAGTTTTCTACACCGTCTGTGTAAAATAGTAAAAAATTGAGTAAAAGTAAATTAAAGCAAGGTAAAATCAGAGTAGAATGATATTTCAAAGATAAGTCATGTGCAAAAAAGCCAGCAGCCATTGAAACAACCAATCAGTTGAAATGCAAAAATGCGACAGCGCAAAGGGACCATATCCCTCACCTCGCTCACATGAGTCAACCCACTACCCAGCTGCGCTCCGAGCCACTGTCTGCAAAGGCCACTTGCCTGTAGGACCATCGGAGGCGTACAAGACCTCCAAACGCGTGACGCGCCGTATTCCATTGTGACCCTATACTCCATGGGTTTACCGACTTGGCAAAAAATAAACACATTTTCATACCAACTGAGGGGTGGGGATTCTCCCTATATGGCTCGCTCCCCCCATTCAGACATACTCTTCAGACCCTTCCCTTGATAGTCTCCGATCTCTCCCTACTGGTCCCCCTTACTGGAACTGGTTGCCCTCAATTATCCTCCCTTAGCGGACGACGTTTGGCACGTATTCTGAATCCTCAGGCACGTAGAAGACGCTTAGGTATTTCCCGCCAATTTCCGCTATTTTATGATCAACAAGTGCTCCGACACGCCTAACGGCGTGTCTCGCACTTGCGCGCTTCGCGCGACTTTGCAGCATCACTGACCTAAAAAAAGGTAGCTTGTGTCAAACTTAAAATTATCATCTAGGACCTGCTGCGCCTAACATCTAGGACCTGCTGCGCACTTCATCGGCATCAAGCCGTTCACCACTTCGGTACCTTTCATCATAGACATTTTCTCCACACCGTCCAGTAACATCATTGCACTACGCAGTACTTCGGCCCCTCCACTGTTGACACGTCTTCCAATCCGGGCGCCAGCTTCCCGCTCACTCGTTTCTTCTTTCTAGATCTATTTGCTGGTCCGCCTTTACTGGTCTTCCCCCCCCCCCCCACCTTCCTGGTCCCAGCCCCTGGCCCACTTCCTTGTTTTCACTATTGACCCCCTATTGGTCTCTTCTTGCTTGCTTCCCCGCCCTGGTCCCTCCTACAGGTTGTTCTTTTCCTTCCTGGACGCTCACCTGGTCCATTCTAAAGGCCCCTTACTTCCCATTCTCCACCACCCCTTAGTGGTCCTCCCACGGCAGACGTCGGTTACACGTATTCGGAATCAGGGCTCAGAAACGCACGCAGTTGCCGCTGAGTCAAGCAGGAGAGGGCTGCGCTTCTGCTGCAACATCCCATGTTAAACAGCAAACGTTGCCCTCGAGATGTACGCAAAGGCGTATCTTGCGCGGGTAAAATTTTCTGTTCAACGTGGGATAATGCTGAATTCTGAATGCGGCCACTCGTCACACGACGTCGGTGAACCGCTTCTTGCTCTAGATGATTGTTGAGCGACGTATGGGACCCGTATTCTGAATCCAGATGCTCAGAAACGCGCGCAGATGCTGCTGTGTCAATAGAGTGGAGGCTGTGCTTCCTCTGCTGGAGGAGCATCTCATGCTCGATTCTGATTGCGACCCCTCGTTATAGGACGACGGTGTCTTCTCTTCTGACTCCAGAAGGTTGTGGTGCGACGAAGGGAACCCGTCTTCTGGATTCTGGCACTCAGAAACGCGCGCAGACGCTGTTGTGTAAAGCAGGAGGAGAAGGCGCTTCCTCTGCTGCAACAATATCCCATGTTGAACGGCAAACATTGGCCGCGCGAGGTATGCAGAGGCGTACCTGGCGCGTAAAGTTTTTGGGATAATCTTGAGTTCTGCATGCGGCCGGTCGTCGTATGACGACGATGAGACCTCTGCTTCCTTTCTTTTCGATCTTCTGAATCCAGACGGTTTTTTTGCGACGAAGGGAACCCGCCTTCTGGATTCAGGGACTCAGGAACACGCGCAGACGCCGTTGTGTCAAGCAGGAAGAGGCTGCGCTTATTCTGCTGCAGCAGCACCTCATGCTCAATTCTGATTGCGACCCCCTCGTCGTAGGACGACGGTGTCTTCTCTTCTGACTCCAGAAGGGGGTGTGGTGCGATGAAGGGAACCCGTCTTCTGGATTCAGGCACTCAGAAACGCGTGCGGATGCCGTTGTATCAAACAGGAGGAGGCTACGCGGCCTCTGCTGCAACGACATCCCATGTTGAACGGCAGACGTCGCCCGCGCGAGATACGCGGAGGCGTCGAAAGGGGTTCCATGAGACTATTCATGGTACCACGAGGCGTATCTCAGCCAGGTTTCCAACCTGAGTGAGATACGCCTCATCATCTACAGGGCAGGGAGCTAACTCAATTATATAGTGGTAGATTCCACCCCCCCCCCCCCAATATTTTATGAGTCAGCTCTCAGCGGATTATTTCATAGCATGATAGTAGGTACAGTATATACAGGATATTGTACATGTATATAGCAAGTAGTGCCAAAAGAAAAGAACAAACTCGGGAACAAGTAACCACGGATAAGCTTGCCTAGCTGGGCTACGTGTTTCACATGCCTCACCCACCGTATTCGCCGGACATCTCTCCATGCGACTACCACTACTTCTTGAGGACTACAGGACTTCCTTACGGAAGGGACACAAGAACTCAAGCAGTCCTTGACAATCATATCGAGCAGTTGATCAACACCAGGCCCAAGCAGTTCTGGAATGATGGGATCAGGAAGTTGGCTGAGCGATAGCGGCAAGTCATTAACGTTAATGGCGAACACATTCCTCGGCATCATTGACTTGTAATTGAGTTATAGAGAGATAAGGATTTTTTTCAATTTGTCTTATTACTTTTGCCTCCCCCCGTAATAGCTTGAACAGACACGAGGACGACCGTTGTACTTCTTAAATGAAAACGTCCGGATCGAGCAGCATCGTCAAGGGAGAAGTCTCCTTTTGCAAATCGATCGAACCAGCGGTACACTATAGGAGTGGAGGGAGAATGGGTCCCATCAACGACACAACTTGCTGATGAGCCTCGGTTGGGTTGAAGAAATGGAAGCATCAAAGCGAAATGATGCGTTACTCACAAGGGAAGGATAATAAGTGACCGTGAGACTTTGAGATAAAGCGTATATCACTGGATGCGGCTTCGAACGCTGATTCCAAATATGCTCTCAGTTTTTGCTGTGCGCATTTGTGAACGGAGTTATGGACCGCTTTCATGCCAGGCTCCTTTGTCCTCTTGGTCCACGCAGAGCCCTCTTGGTTTACAGGAAAGCGACCTCAAGTAGGGTTGAAACTGCGCTGCTTTCCGAGAACTGGTGGCGCGGGGAGTAGAGGAGCGGCGTGGTGAGACGGGGTGGTTTACAGTTCGACTCCCCTGTGGTGCAGGATTGTGCACTTTTTAAAAAAGACTATGGCCGACCAAAGCTTTCTATGTCCAATCGCAACGGAAAAGGTCACCGAAAGGACTCGTCTTCATACCGACAACTTCATACTGGCACGAAGATAACAATTTATCATGAATAGTTGCTAAAAACATAGTTGCTAAATTTTCGAAGGTAGTAATCAGAAGAAACGAATCGAAATCTACATTGCATACTTAAGAGCGGGTGGGTGCCGCTTTCAGTAGAATGGTAGAGCAAGATCGCTTCATTCACCTAGATTAGATTGCAAAATGAAACGCATTTTCGAGCAGTACAAAATTGCAAAGTTCACCTTCTCCTTCGACAACTCCGCTTCACGGAAACGAAAAGTTCCACGCTGCTGGCTAGTGTTCTCCTCGTCATCTTCCTCCACTGACCATGTAGGATCGTCCTCTTCTGATCCCACGCTGATGCCTTCTTCATCCTCTACCTCGATTCTCCCGCATCTCGCAAGATGCTTGAGAAACTGCTGGCCATCTTCTTCTCTTGCCTTGTAGGAACGCGAGAAGTATCGGAAGGACCGAACTCTTAGAAAGCGCTCCCCAAACCGCTAGAAAGTCAAGTCGGCAGTGCTGACCCTTACGACCCCGTGTGTCGAAAAAAATCCGCAGGGTGAGGGTTATTTAAGGCACTGATCACCCACTTATAAATATGGATTATGGTAATCGATTTCGTACAGACTTCGCCATTTGACATAGAGAGCTTTGGAAAATCCTGCACCACAGAGGAGTCGAACCATAAATCACCCCACCTCAACCTGCCGCTCCTCTACCCCTGCGCCGCTACTGCTCGGTCGCCAGTGCAGTTTCAACCCTAGTTGAGCTCGCTCTCTTGTGTTTGGGCCGCCCTGCATGGACCTAGGGGGCAAAGGAGCCTGCTATGAAAATGGTTCATAACTCCATTCACTGATGCGCACAGCAGAAACAGAACACATATTTGGAATCAGCATTGACATATACGTTTCATGTCAAAGTCCCGTGGTCACTTAGTATCCTTTACTTGTCAACAAGGCATCTTTCGGTCTGCAGTAGGCGTAGGATTCTACGTGTTAGACTTCAACGCCATGGATGCTCTCTTACCCAGCGTTGATTGCCAGCTAAGCAGGCGACGGACGCTAGCTGAGGAAGCATCCCTAGCTAGCTAGGGTTGGGCTACTTTCCTAGCGTGACCCACTGCAGCCGAAGCTGACAAGCCTGGCGTGGCCCGCATGTCCGCCGTCAACGTCGGCGACGGACGCTGGTTTGGTATATTTTTGTATTTGATATATTGGTACATTTGATATGTTGATATATTTGTTGAATAGAGGTTTCCTGTTATCATTTTTGAGCACGCCCGACTCTGAACACTGGCAGACCTCGCCCAACTCCGACGTGTGGTGGGCTCTGTAACATGTAGTCTGAGGTCTGAACGAGTTTGTTTTCAACGATCAGTCCACCATGCTTTGACCAGTCACCCTGTTTCTGGTTTCTGGGGCAGACTGTCCGAATGTCTTTCGGGTACTTCAAGATGTTCGTAGAATATAAGACGCTCTTATTTCCATTTTTGCAATGGTAGCATACTTGCTATCCTCCTGGACCGTTCGGTTAACGCCAGGGTGAGCGGGGTTGGCAAGATGCAGGATAAATTTGGCACAAGCTGTTCCACCTCTTCGTCCTGCGATCGATGACTGAGCTGTTTGGAGCTCTTGATGCTGATGACGCTTGCTCCAACTTGGCATACGATCCAACCGACGCGGATGTTGTTTCTCGGTTCATCGTTGTCTGAAACCAATGAGTATGAAGACACACTCGTACCACCCTGCGAATCATAATTCCTTCTTAAAGTGCACTATTGAACGATTACGGTCGCTTTCCTTCCTAATCGATACTCGTGTCAGGCCCACCGATTTTTTAATTCAGCTACCCACAGCACACTGTGAACTTACTGTTCGAAATTTTATGAAATTTTTACTTTTAGAGGAAAACAGTATTTAAAACTTAATAACAGACCCGGCGATTTTGATTCGGCTGAAAGTAGAATTTCTGTTCGCATGGAGTTTGACACCTGTTAACGATACAGCAAAAAGCACTATTAGGAACAAAATATCCGTACTCTAACGGTTAATGTAAGTGGCATTCACACCATCATTCGAATAAAACTTGCTGCAATAATTTTGAGTGCATGTCGCGATCTTAATGCGCTATATGCCTGCTTGCTTGCTGTGCTTTAAGGCAAATTTTAATTTTGCATTTTCCCGAAAAAGTTAAATAACAAAAAAAATACATAAAAATAATAAAAAATGAAAATGCTCGACCACACGCTGCAAGAATTACTCGCCAGAAGCTTCTCGACCTTACGATTAGATGGGAGGTGTGCTGCCTCACCCATCACACAGCCCAGATATTTTATCCTATATCTTCGCAGCAGATAAGATAAGCGTATCATTTCTAGAGGAAAAGTCATTGGGAAAACTGCACCTCCGAGCGCTGTTATTGTTCGGGGTTCGTCGATGGTGGAGTGAAGATCAGTGAGGAAATATACTTGAACTCGGTTCTGGCGAAAGCTTTAAAGTGATGGTCCATTCCTCATTTCAGAGACAAGCCATGGACTTTCAGCAAGACTCGGCTCCTGCACACAAATCGAGTGTCGTCCAGCAGTGATATTTGCAGATTTCTTCGCCTACGAAGAATGGCCTTCAAATTCTCCAGATATATACCCACTTGACTTTCCGGTTATTTTCAATGCACAGGACCCCAGCTACAAGACACATTAACCTAGATACGCTCAAGGCTGAAAGCGTGGAATGATCTCGGTAAGGACTATCTGCGCGTCACCCGCGACGCCTTCGTGACTCGTCTGATGGTGAGAAGCTGCATACGCGCAAGAGGAGGGACTCCGATGAAGATTTTAATTTTGGGTGCTAACCGCCTTAATAAAGATTACAAAGCATTCTTTTTCATTTTGCATTGTTCGTGTTACTATGGCACTTCAATTGATTGAGGCCCATAATTAATGCGCACCCTGTAGAAGTGGTGAAGTCAGATCTGTAAAAAAGCGCCCAGACTCCAGGCCTGAACGACTTACTCTACGGAGGTCATCGCTCCTAAACCCCGCAACGGAGTAGCCTCCACAAAGAAGCCCCGAGAAACCGGAGACGATTCAAGTCTTCAAGTCACTAGTTCCCGTAAACCTTTTTGGCTCTAGGCTGACAAGGAACATAAGAGGAAGGCCCATACTCTCTGTTTTGGATTCAAAATCGCAATCTCAAGCAAGCTTTCTCATCCACAGAAATTAAGGTGAACTCAACCACATTTTGAGTACCAATGAGGAATTCTTAGGTCCTTGCATGGTTTCAAGAAGCTGCTTTTTGCGTGTGCAATGAGAGCCTTCAGTTGTATTTATTCGTTTTGTTTGAGTTTGCTGGTGTTTTATTTCAACATTGCATTTTCACGTGTTGCCTTGGTCCGCATCATAAATAAATTTAAAAGAGTCAGCTTTCTAGGTTGGTGCCAATGCTATAGGTGCTCAGGACTCTGGCGTCCCTTATACCTTTATTAGGGGGAGGGGGGGGGGGCAAAAGTAATGAGCGCCTATATATGTCGTGACTGGAGATCGCTTTCGCGCTTCTCGTACTTGTATGTTTGTTTGCCACCTACTGAAGGCCACCTGAGAAGTGACCACTTTCGCCCTATCCAGAAGCATGCCAAAACCCCAGTCTGTCTCATGCCGAAACCCCAGTCTGACGAGTCGACCTGTGTCGCGCAAATCTCGCCCAATTCCCAACCCTGAGCAGCCTGGACACAATAGTCACGCAAGATGAGAAGTATGTTCTCTACCATAACTCTGCCAAGCAGTGATTCTGATGAGGCCTGTTGACCTGTTACCGACCTTCCTTCGACGGGATGTTCACGGTACGAAGCACCTGAGCTTTGAGTCTGCATCCATGGGTCGGTATACTGGAAGCTGTTTTCCAAAAGCACGACGATGGGCTCCAAGGCAATGGTGGACGAAATGGAAGAGATGGGCCGGCGACTCGCTCATATTCATTTGCAGCGCTTCAAGAAGGTTCTCCTCTTCGACAACGCCGCACCCCATCGGGAACAAGTAACAACGGATAAGCTTGGCCAGCTGGACTACGTTCACATGTCTCATCTACCGTATTCGCCGGATATCTCTGCATGCGACTACCACTACTTCTTGAGCCCATAGGACTTCATGGTCGGAAGGGACACGAGGACCCAAGCAGACCTCGACAACCATAACGAGCAGTGGATCAGCATCAGGCCCAAGCAGTTCTGGAAGGATGGGATCAGGAAGTTGGCTGATCGATGGCAGCAAGATCATTGACCTTAATGGAAAATACATTCCTCAGTATCATTGAGTTGTAATTGAGTTATAAAAAGATAAAGGAATTTGCTGAATTTGACACGTTACTTTTGGCCCACCCTAAGAACGCGCTTATTTGATTTAAGATATAAACAACCTTTTCGGCGGAAGCTATTGCCACGGAGAAGAGAACGATAATGGAGAAGGAGAGGATATTGATCCACATAGTTGTCCGAATTTCCTCCTCGTCAGGGTGTCGTGGAAATCTGAATGCATTTAATGCAATGGGAACGAAGGATCAGTGCGAAAGAGCTGTGGCTACAGCGCAAAGCAAACTGAAGAGCTTCTCTGGAGGAGCATAAATAGGTGTCCCCCGCATGACAAACCACCATGTGTGACAGAATAGAATCCCATTTGCGATTTGATTATTAGATTCGCAGCATGCCTGACTTGCAATGAGAAATAGCAGAGATTTTTTGTCCCGAGAATACTGAAGACGTAAATACGGAGCGATTATACGTTTGAGAACGTGGCATTATTCAGCACCTGTATTATCAACACAAAGAATGAATAATAATAAGCATATGACAAGGTTTACTCAGTAGGAAAAACGAGTGGTTGAGGAGGAATCAAATAGACGAGCACGATGATTCCCCAACTGATGGTGGTGATGTCCGTCCTTCCACATGGTGCCACTGGAAACTGCTCACTCTGCGAGCTAAGCTAATCACGGACATTCGAATGCAGGCGACAGGCCCTTGTGAAAGGCCGGCCTACGAAGACTCGTGTCACATCACATGGTGCATGACAGTTCAAGTTTGTCGAGATAGGCGTCTCGAGGAACAGTTCAAGTTTCTCGAGACGGCGTCCGCGGGAGCCGACGCGCACTCGCAAAGCCCAACGAGTCTGAGAAGTATGCGAGGGTCCCTTGTGCGAGGACGGCTTCGGGGGGCAACTGAGCTAATTCGAAAGTCCCGTAACGTAAGCAGGACCCGCGTGGAAACGCTGAAAGTGGGTACGTTGACGGGCCGCTCGTGCGAGATGGTTGACGCACTGGAGCGAAGAACAGTTGATTTCTGAGCGGTGCAGGAGACAAGGTGGTCCTGCAGCTAGTCAAGAAACATAGAACGTGGCTTCAAGGCCGTTCTATGTGGAAGTCCCAGGACCAGCATCGGTGTCGGAGTAATCGTCTCCGAACGATTTCGTGACTCGATTGTAAGGTTCGAGCGTTACGAGGGTCGGTTGATGAAGATCGATGTCGTCGCTAAGGGGCGACTCTATCACACTTCTCTGCGTATGCTCCGCAGAGTGGCTGCTTCGATCAAGCCAAGGAAGAGTTTTGGAGCCTGCTTGATGAGAAGACAGCAGAGGTACCGCCGAAAGATGCCATCATAGTCGCTAGTGACCTTATTGGGCACGCAGGTGCTGCGAAGGACGGGTAAAGCTATAATGGTGGTTTCGGATACGGGTCTCGTAACGCCGATGGTGAGTGTATTCTTGAGTATGCGAAATCGCATAGCCTCACCATTGTGAACTGCGTCTTCCGAAAACGCGACTCCCACCTCATCTCACACTATAGTGGAAGCTCCAAGTCTCAGATAGACTTTGTGCTTGTGAAGGATCGCGACCGAAGTATTGTCACAGACGCGAAGGTCGTGCCGCATGAGACGGTCGCCACACAGCATCGCCCGCCGATCTGCACTTTGAAGATCGCCACTCCGAGGCTGATGCAGGTCGAGCGATGCGGTGCACCAAGAATCAAGTGGTGGCGAATGATAGAGAAGGAAACAGCATTAATTTATCGCATTCGGTTAGCGACAGTTACGACTGTCGATGAAACTTGGAACAAAGAAACCAACGCGATACGCCAAGCTGCAAGGTTGGAACTCGGCACTACGAAGCCTGGACGACGCAAGGTCGACAAGCAGAAATGAATG
>CANDYH010000454.1:0-11683 GCA_947396885.1 Heligmosomoides polygyrus polygyrus | reverse complement strand
ATCAAAACAATCAAACAACAATCAAAAATAAAAAGTAAAAATAAAATCAAAAATCAACAAAACCTAATAAACCTAATCAATAAAAGTAAAGGCACTAGTTAAAAGTTCCGATTCCACCGACACGACCTCGGTCGAAAAAAAATTTTTCGCTGAAACTTCGTCTAGGGGGTTATTTGGGGTACTGATCACGAATCTGACATCCGTTTTCCACGATTCGGTCGAAGACCACCCATACCTTTAACTAGGGTGGTCCAGGCACGATTTCGCCGATTTCGCTGGGCACTAGTTAGAAGTTCCAACTCCACCGACACGACTTCGGCCGAACAGTTGTAGCAACGATATGGGTGGTCTCCGACCGAATCGTGGAAAACGGATGTCAGATTCGTGATCAGCACCCCAAATAACCCCCTAGACGAAGTTTCAGCGAAAAAAAATTTTTCTACCGAAGTCGTGTCGGTGGAATCGGAACTTTTAACTAGTGCCTTTACTTTTATTTATTATGTTTATTAAGTTTTGTTGATTTTTGATTTTATTTTTACTTTTTATTTTGTTTTGATTTGAATTTCTAATTTGCTTCACGTCATGAATAAAACATTCCACCTGAAACACGTTTCCGTCTTCAAATGCACGTAAATGCAAGTCGCCATTAGCCGTTCGCTCAAAAATGTGCTAAAAATGAGATTATAGGTCCTCATCGAAGATAGATCACAAAATGCAAAAAGCCCGACAGCGGCGGGAACCGAACCAATGAACCCAATCCTTTGGAGCGAGCACTCTACCACTGCGCCGCTGCCGCTGCTGACGGCGCTGATAGTCGAACCGCTGATTTCCGCGCAATACTGCGCCCAACGCTGAGTGAGCGCGCGTAACACATGGAAGACATCGCGGCTTCCGCCGGCCATAACTCGCTTAGGAGATCCATTTAGCAAATTTGATCTACATATATCTGTGATCAGCGTCTCGAGCTCTTTCACGTGATATAGGTCTCAATCCGAAGTTCCATGGGGAGCTGACGGGATTCCCTGGTTAGGCCTATGTTATTATCCGCGGGAGCATCCGCGGATGGGCGGAAATCGCTCCGGGACCCCGCGCCGGGCTACTCGTCGCGGCCCGCCACACCCGCCATCCGCGGATCGCCGCCGACAGACGACGAGGGGGCTGTGTTAGGCCCCGTTTATACTTCGTCGCGGCGCGATGTGACGCCACGTATACTGGCCATATTGATTGTGCGACGCGATCGATCAATTTGGCCTCATTGCGTGGCCATCGCATCGCGCCGCGACGAAGTATAAACGAGGCCTTAAGGCCTCTACAGAGTCTCTCGGCAGCACTCCGAGAACTCGTCCATATCGCTCCCGCCGCAGTGGGACCCACGCTGCCACTGTGGTGGAAGCCGCGGCGCGGACGAGTTGTCGCTGAACCGCCGCACGCAAAGGTCCCCAGGGGCTGCCGCAATTCACGGCGGCTCTCATCCGCAGCGCCAGGAGCTGCGGGTGAGACCCGTCGGAGGACGTGATAGGTGGGTGTCCATTATGGTTCATCTATTCTAAGCATTTTTTAAACTAATCTGCATGCTAGGGATATAGTAGATTGCTGCATAATTTCTGTCCATAAAGGAGCTTGACAACCAACAATATAATCACCGGTAGTATAGCTGCATCGGACAGATCTCCCGGACTCAACAAAGCATCGGAGGGAATGCTGTCATCACAAGGGCTACCACATTACCTTCGAGCTGCTTGCCAAGCGAGGAACTTTTAGTGGAGGTAGATCGACAGAAGTGAGAGCAAGAAATCTCGCAGAACTGTTGAGTTATAAGAAGTGTTGGTACTTGTGAAGCAAAGGGCCCGTGGTGCTGTGGGGTTGCCGGGAAACACGTTAACGCGGCAAACCCGCGGCACCACGGGGCCGGTACTTATGAAGTACCCGTCCTCGGGTGCCGTGGGTTGCCGTGTTTCCGTCGCCGTTGCCGCGTTAACATGTTTCCCAGCAGTCCCACGGCACCACGGGCCCTCTGCTTCATAAGTACCGAAGTGTTCTATTAGATTTCCGGCTTAGATTCAAGAACTTCCAACTTTACTTAGAAAACGCTTCTTCAGAAAAGAAAAAGCGTTTTGCTTACTATATCTTTGACATTCCAAGAGGTTGCAACTGCCGGCCTTATACTTCCCGCTCGCGGGACAGCAGCCGTCCGCGGTGCAGTGCACCGCGGTAGGCTGTCGTCCCATGGAGTTCGGCGCGGGAAACGCGCTCCAATGCTACGCTAGCCGTCCCAGGACGACGACGACCGTCCGCGGTGCACCTTCCGTCCGAGGACGTCCCGCGGATGCACCCGCGGGAGTATAACATAGGCCTTTCTCGCCCAGATCACAGTTTTTCCGAAACTCAACAACACCGTTCAATTCAGCGCGAAAAGCTCTATCGAATGGTAACCAATTTGGCCCGGTTCGGAAATATCGATTTTCGATGACGTCATCGTCCCTCCGCCGCGGCCTTCAGCGGCCTCGTCCTCGATGCGAGACCGTCGAAAAATAGATATTTCCAAAATCGGTCGAAATTGATACCATTCGATAGCGCTTTTCATGATGAACAGAAAAGTACCCTTGCGAGTGTCGAAAACTCAAATCTTGGCGAGTAAAAGCGCAAGAAACTCTAACCGCTAACTTCCACCGCTTTAAACTGGGAGCTGTGGCTAAGGCAGTTTAGGCAGCTGAGGCATTCTGAGCACGTCACCGTAAAGTACCTTA
This sequence comes from Heligmosomoides polygyrus polygyrus, assembly GCA_947396885.1. Lineage (NCBI taxonomy): Eukaryota > Metazoa > Nematoda > Chromadorea > Rhabditida > Heligmosomidae > Heligmosomoides > Heligmosomoides polygyrus. The sequence continues at coordinate 8,936 of CANDYH010000454.1, read as the reverse complement.
AGCGCACTGTTCGCGTACGCATTTTAAGGCCGTTAGCTTACCGCGTCTTCCCGTGGTGGTCTACCGAATTCGGAAAAAATGCGTCACACAAGCCTCATCTGCATCTTCGCATCTCTTTAACATTGCCTCTTCCTAAGCTAGACCATTCTACTTTAGCGTACTACTAGACCATTTTACTGCCTACAAGACCCATGAGTTGCAGCCGAAACGACTCGAACTTGACAGAGCTATTGCGCTCTGAACCCGCCCGCGCGTGCAATTTTGCACGATAACGGTCGATATCCTCCTTGCTCTTACTCGCCCAAATTACGGTTTTTCCTACACTCAATAACACCATTAAATTCAGCATGAAAAGCTCTGTAAAACGGTATCAAGCATGGCTCAATTCGGAGATATCGATTTTAGATGACGTCATCGTCCTTCTGCCGCGGCCTTGTCCTCGATGCGAATTTATCAAGAAATGGATAATTCCAAAATTGGTCGAAATTGACACCATTCGATAGAGAGTTCGAGCTGAACGGAACGGTGCCATCGCGAGCGTCGAAAACTCAGATGTGGGCGAGTAAGGACGGAAGAAAGCTCACCGCTGCCGTCCGCCGCTCTAAATGACATATGGGACCAAGGTAGTTTAGGCAGCTGGGAAAGGTGTAATGCTGAGCTCCACTATCATGAAATGCAAGGCTTTTGTTGACGAAAAAATCGCGGTCGGCTTCATCGTTGCTTTGGTAACTGAGCTATATCGTTACCAAGGAACTTAGGAAACAAAAGGTATTTTTATTTGGTCAGATCAGCGAAGTACGATGGAGCGAGATTTTCTTTCGCTTAATTCATATATCTTCTGATCGCCCCACTGTACGTTTTCTTGCCTCTTGAACAAAGGCTCCACAGGATTTGTGATTGGTGGAGGATCTTTAACGACTACTTGTGTAGTACACATACGTCTTTGCTTCACGGTATTCTACAGTGTTTTAATGTAGAATTTTAGGAGTGACCACAACTATTTTCATTTTTATTTTATTATTTTTTAAATTAGTTTTTAAACACTCAATTTTGAAAATATATCCGCGAAATTGGCGTGAGGACGCTTAACTGGTCAAAGTTCGTCATCCAATCCTTTAAAATGCGTGCCCCGGTCATGCTCCTTAGACTTTTCACCTTGTACACCACTTTTAGAATGCTGTTTCACTATATGGTCACCTCTTGTATTATTCTTACGAACAGCGTCTCTATAGACTAAATGCCGATACGCCTGATATATAAGTTGGCTACAAGTCCTCGCCCTTCAGACCTTTTCGAGCTCTCACCGAATGTTGGTCGGCTTAGAGACCATCCTTTTCGTACAAGGCGAGACAAAGCCAATACTATTACTTATGCTAGTTCCATTCTCGTTCTAAAGGTTCCTCTATGGCACAACTTGCAAGCCGACCTTTATCCATAGAAAGTCGCGGGTATTCCAAAGACGTCCGGCCTAACAGCTCAGATCGAATGTAATGACAGGATTTACTGTCGGAAAATGAATTGGAAGTGTTGCGCTTTTCGTATTTTGATTGTGTAGTTGTTTAGGGTGCACGCGACGCGCGACGCGATGTTATGGTAGGCTCCCATATCGATTCATCACGTCACGCGATCGATATGAGAGTCTACCACAACATCGCATCGTACAAGGCGAAGCACTCACTGGTCTTTACACTGGTTTTGTAAATCCTCTGAACATCCTGTTGGTTGCAGTCCCACAGTCCCATCAGATCTGGTCGACCTGCGTATTCCGCTCGTCGGTCCGGCCGCCGTCGTCGGGCCGTTGTCCGCCGCGCGCGCGACGGGTGTCACGGCGTGAGCGGAGACGGCGAGCAGGGGGATGACGCCGCAGGTATAGCCACCTGGGCGCGCGCCCGCGGCGCCTACAACCAGCCGATACGAACGCTCCCCTCCCTCAAGACTCATGGTCGAACTAGAAGAAAGCTGCCTTCTTGTGGGAATGAAACCGGGAGACGTGAGCTGCCAGCTCGATCGCGTTTGGAGGATTGCTAAAGTGACGCATGTAAGTGCCACTCTTTAAAGGGTGGCGTGCGTACAGTACCGTATCATTTCTCCTTGGAGCGCGCCAACTCACCGCAACTCATTACTACCACTCAAATTTACCCTTATTCAATAATTCTTCAGCTAACCCCATCCATTATTTATTTATTCTTGTAGAGTCTCCACCTTATAGAAATGCTTTCGTCATTATTAGCTATGGATATTACACGTTTTATGTCCAGAGAGTCGTGTACATCCATAAAAACCTTCCATTATCCTCCCCAGTTCTTTCCTAAACCTTCGGTAGTTCCATTACTCTTATTGTATTGCAGTCTGTTTCTGATTTTCTGATTTTACATTTTTACGATTTTTTTCTGAACGTGCTCTTCTGCAGAGCTGTTTTGTCTGTGGAAAGTGTGTTCCAAATGATGAGAACGGGGACACGAGCGACGTTGAGTGGGTGAGAAGCTCCAATCCAAATGTATGTTTCGCATGGGCCCATCTGACATGTTCTGATATTGGTGGGGAGTGTTCCATCTGTAAAAATGGTGTCTGGCAATGAGAGCCACCTAAGGAAGGGTAGACTGCTCAGTACACATCCTTTTTGTTTGCCTTCGTACATAACCTTACTAAAGGATCCCTTCTATTGTTTTGCTGTTGATGTTGCGTGCTATCCTTCTCTGAGTTATGGCGCGAGTTGTTATTACCTATATCAGTCGCCTTAAGTCACTATCCTCCAGGAAGTCCGTAGTATTACCACCACGTAGAAATTGTTTTAAAGAATGAGCAACGTGGTCTCTCTGTGTGATTATCTACTTCGTACCACTACTAGAGAATGCAGATTGCTATGTTACTGTTTTCGAATTGACATGTAAGTTGTTTCTAGCCGTTTCTCGAATTACCTTTCATTGCGCTTTAATTCTCGGATATTGTTCTAGTGTATGTTTTTGTTGTAATACACACATGTTAAGTGCTTTATCAGATCTCTTCCGATCTCCGTTTCTGCTCAATTCAACGATCTCCGCATTACTTATCTGTGATTGAGTGATTTATTGCAAAATCTGTGGTTGCCCAACAATGAAGAAGTTTTAAAATATGTGTCAATAAATCTAGTTCTACTGATGAGCTACTACCCTACGAGAGGAAATAGTGGCGTTCCGCCTTAGCATGTATTTCTATTTTTTTCATCTTTTTTCTATCTAGACCTTGTTAAGCTAACACGATTTCATTGTTATTTCCATGGACGTTGAGCAATCTCTAGTATTAAAAACCCATTACCCGAATATATGTCCCCTCACAAACTTCTCCGCAGTCATAGGGCAGACACATTCATGTTCTAATGATCCTGAAGAGCTAGAGAAGCAATTAGGATCCCCAGGTTGGCGCGCTCCAATGAGAAATGATACGGTACTGTACGCCCGCCGCCCTTTAAAGAGCGGCTCTTACATGCGTCACTTAGCAATCCTCGTCTCCGCTCACGCTGTGGCATCCGTCGTGCGCGCGATGGTCAACGGCCTGATGGAGGCCGTCGTCGGCGGCCCCAAGACGATGGCCCGACGGACGAGCGGCGCACGCAGGTCGACCAGATTTGCTGGAACTGCAATCAATAAGGATGTTTGAAGGAATTACAAAAACCAGTGTAAGATACATGTTGGTGTGAAACATAGCTCTACATCAGAATTTCGAGCTCTATCTAATGAGGTCTACCTCAAGCTTATCAATGCCACCGTTTCTGCGAATGATTCTTCGCAAAGCTGCGACGAAGCTGTGGAAGGTATATCTTTAGGCTAAAATTTCACACAGTTTCAACTACGTGGTCTAAATATCTTCTAGAGGATCTCTTTTTTGACGAAAAAATTGTGTGTATCACACGGTTGGGGACGTGTCTCCAGGCTAACATTCTACGCATGAATTCAATCTCGAAATTTATGTTTACAAATACAGTGTGTCTCAAAAAATGAAAAGATACACTATTTGAAAAGTGATAACTTTGCTCAGAGTCAGGGTACTGAAGTACTTGATGACTCATATAAAATTATGAGAAAGCAAGAATTTCCTGACAAATAAGCAGCATGGATTGCGCCATGCACTCGTCTGAAACCTTGCATTTATAATCGACTGTTTTCGCTTGAATACTTATTCTAATTTCTCATCGTAGTGGCCGCATCGATAGATTTGTGCTTCCTTTAAGGTTCGCTCATATGAAAGCACAGGTAATGAAATTTCTGTGGCGTGCAAATAGTCAAGATTGCGCCATGCTTCCGTCTGAAACATTGCATTCCAGACTCGATTGATTGTGCATGGGCTGCTTGTTAAAATCCTATTACTACCTGGCCACACTAACCTGTGCTGTGCCTCTTTTAACGTTTAGAATTAATAATTACGTGAAACGCACGTGACACTGAGTTTATTGATTGCACGATTTATCGCTTTTGCTATCGCTCTAATAACCCTCTCTACGTATCTAACCCCATAAAAAGATTCAGGCCCAGCTCTAGGCTTTTCTTCCAAGAGAAGGAAGCGACACCCTGTATTGACTGTATAGCGGAGAATTGGTGCTACTTCACTATATGGTCCATTCACAGAAGTAATGACGGCGGTCAGCAAGGATTGATTAATAAACATCTCCTATACCCTGGAAGCCTTGCCTTCAGGAGGTCGAGGTCTTAAGAGAGGGCAGTGAAAGACTATATGTTTTCAGAGACCTCGATTTACCCCCAGGGCTGGAGTTTCGGACCGCTTGATTGACATCCACAAAGAATCGATAATTTGATCAATATCGGTTGATGACGGTCGACACTTCAAAAGCAAACCTCAGATTCGCATTAAGCTACCTCGATTAGCCCCAGCGCTGGAGTTTCGGTGCGCTTGAACGACATCCAAAGAAAATCGATCGATGACAGATGTAGGTGTCAAGACTCATGGTCGAACTAGAAGAAGGCTGCCTTTTTGAGGAAGTGAAACCGGGAGACGTGAGCTGCCAGCTCGATCGCCTTTGTGGGGCAGCATCTCTACATGATGTCTGACCACATACCCAAGTTCAATACCGATCCGGCTTGTGAAAGCACAGATCTACACGCGTGAAGTAGCCTTTGCACGACATATTGCCTTGGAACCCTAATGCACTACCAATTTGGTGGCTAATTATTATCTTACTTTTGATCAAATTAAACCTAGCACCTATGATTGCAACCTACACCTCATAGTGGGGAACTTGAGCAAAAATCAGCTCTAAAACAAAGGTGATTCAGTCGTAACTAATTGGCGAAAATGGAAAAAAATCGACAGTTGAGAATGCATTGAATAACTAATATGGGGCCAAACTAGTCAAATTTGTCCAAAACGCAATTTATGGTCAACCATTGGTGTGACACGGGACTCGTAAGGTTAAGTGGAGTCGCTCTACAACAGGTCGACTCCTACGTCCATCTGATAAGAGCTGAACGTGGGTAACGACCTCGCTGCTGAAATCGCCCACAGAAGACGCGCAGCATGGACAGCCTTCAGTTCGATTCGCGAAGTCACCGATCAGGTCAAGGATGCCGGCCCCAGGTCCTCGATATTCAACGCTTCCATACTGCCTGCGATGTGTTACGCGACGGAAACCTGGCCCGACAACAAGGCAATCGCCAAAGCAATGCAAACTACACATCGTGCACTGGAGAGATGTCTTCTAAGGACAAGCCTTCGTCAGAAATGGCAAGAAAGCCTACGAAGCTCGGAGCTACGGGAGAAGTCGCAATTAGCAGACCCGCTGCAGTACATGAAGAAGTCCAAATATCGCTGGGCTGGACACCTGCTTCGACGAAAGGACGATAGATGGAGTCTCCGTGTCACAGAACGGCTCCCAAGAGACCATAAGAGACCACTGGGACGACCGCTAACGCGGTGAATAGGCTCATTCCCAAGATCCTTCAGAGAACGGAGTCTGCCTCACTGGATGCAAGCTGCCAGAGATCGAGCGGACTGGAAGAGTTGTGGTCCCCGCTGAGAAGACCTCCAGCCGACAAAAGGACCATCAAAGTATCAAATTAAGTAAGTTTATGAACAAGCTGGCCAGATGGTAGTCAACTAGTAGGAGTTAATCAACGAATAGTCATCTCTTTCTCCCTACGAAATAGCGTCGAATACCTTTCTGGGGCTGGAATGCAACGCTCTTATCAGTAGCAATGTGGGTCTTGCTGAAAAGGGAGGATTCCAGTCTTCCAGTGAGCTTATTTTCAATTAAGCATTGTTCTTGCTTCTCCTTTAGAACAGGCCTGGTAGCAAACGGCAGCCCTTACCGTCTTAGAGAAATGTAAAAGTCAGTTAAGCAAAGAGATAAATCGAACTCGAGAGACCTGTGCACAGTACGTGCGTTTTCTGTCATGGTGTGACATCAGAATATCAGCACTAAAACGAACAGAGGGAATGAACGATGCTTTTAAAATGCGCAGATCTTTATAACCCGTGCCAAATCACCTCATGTGGAGTCAGATCAAAGATTAGATTTACGAAAATTTACGATTTACGACACAAAATGTCGCAAATGGTAAAAAATGCCAAAAATCGCCGCAAATCGGAAAACGTAATTACGCATACCCCTGATACTGAGGTTGCAAGCTGTTATAACGATATTTCGTTGCTATCAAAACTCTGGCGCCAGGCGGGACGTGAGCCCGCACGTCCTGCTGACCGGGTGGGAATGCTCTACGCCACTACACCACCGACGCTGTTTGATCGAACGCAACATCCACATCTCATGAACACTCACCCTTGTATCGCGAAGAGCCGGCCGCTGATATCAGCATGGAACCAGTTAAGCTGTAGGTCTTGATAGAAATGATTCAATTCAGTCTTTTCAAAAGAGGTTGATCGCAACAAAACATCATTGTAACAGCTTACGTACTTCTTATCAACCACTTGAGGATCAAAGAAACTGAATTCAATCAGATCTTTAAATCATAAAAACCAATTCAGTCTTCACATGGTGCTCGCATACAAGAAATATGTCAGAATTGTACTTACATATGGTACCACAGTATTTAGTCCTAAAAATCTTTAAATTGGAACGTGTACAAAATAGCTTTACAAGAAAGCTCTGGGTAAAAGCACATGGGTGTTTTGCACCATCATTCCATCGACTCTTGAGAGGAACAAACTTCAATTTACGCATCCTTGCTTTTCGTAGGAAAAGATATGATATAATCGCAATCTATGTATAAGCTGATCAATGGTATGTTGGATCTTCCTCTTCACGAATTCTATCCACTATCTCTCTCAAATACTAGAGGTGACCAGATGAAGGTCCAAATTCCAAAAGCCAGGGGTAATATGAGGTCGACATTTTTCACAGAGCGAGCTGGAACAGAATCTCAAAAACTTTCAAGGAAAAGCATCTTACCAAAATCGTTAAGGTAATGCAAAAGGCTTGTTGACAGGTATCTCCAGGATGTTCCTAATAGTTCCCTTCCCGCTGTTGCTGCTGTCTGTCGTTTGTACCTCACAGTACATTTCTTATTCGTTCTGTTCTTGTTTTTAACGTACATCTTCCGTTTGTTCTATTTTTTTGCGTGGACATCCATATATAAATAAATACAGTTGTGGCCGTAGCCTTTTCAAAAATGCCGAAAAAGCCGAATTTTCCCGGCTTTTTCGGCCTTTCGAAATAACTTCCTTCAAAATTAACCAATTGCGAAACCAAGCACATTTTTGAGTTCAGCAGTTCAAGCTCTATCAGATAGCATTAAAAAATTGCCAAAAATTTCAAAGTTCAACTGAATTTTTTCAAAGGTTAGTTTTCGTTCAAAATCGTGCTCCATTGCGAAGGGCGGCTGCGGACGAGTTGTCGGTAGCAAGTCGTCGGAAACCTTTGCATGCTCATAATTCCTTCAGTTTTAGGTTCTTCGAGAAACGGTTGGTACCGTTCGATTTGTCTCTTCGGGATCTACACAGCAGTGTATTCAACTTATCAGAACACCGCATTTTCGCAGTGGGTGGGCAAAAATGACTTTAACGGCCCTTTGCGATTGGCGAAGCTTATTTTCCGAGACTTGCATGTTCTCGGAGTATCTCAAGCATGGCGTGAAGTGCTCTTACATGCCAGGAATCCCTCGAGAGTGCGCCGTGCACAATGCATACAGGATCGGACCTATCAATCGAGTGGGCGCGACAGCTTGCAGTGTGAGCGTTTAGGGAGTTTTATGAGAAATTCTAAGCCGCCCTCTTCAGGAGTTGCTCTAAGGCTGTCCAGCTAGCCTTTGGAGTGCGCTGTGCGCTATGCATATAGGATGGAACCTATCAATCGAGGAGGGGGGGGGACAGCTTGTAGAGTGAGAGTTTGGGGAGTTTTATCACAACTGTGCGGCCGGCCTACTCAAGAATTGCTGTACTCTGTTTCGGCGAGACCTAGGAGTGCGCCGTGAACAGTGTATATAGGATCGGACCTATCAATCGAGTGGACGCAACAGGGTGTAGAGTGCGCGATTGGGGAGTTTTATGAGAAATTCTCAGTTAGGAATTGCTTTCCCTAGTTAGGAATTGCTCTGACATAGTCCAGCTAGCCTTTGGAGTGCATCGTAAGCAGTGTATATAGAATCGAATCTATCAATCGAGTGGGCGCGACAGCTCGCAAATTACACGCGCGGGCGTGTTCGGAGCGCAATTACTCTGTCGAGATCGAATCGATCCGGCTGCGGCTCGTGGATTTCGTAGGCAGCAGAGAGCTTTAGTAGTCCGCAGAAGTACAACGTTGTAGCTTCTAAAAAGGCGAAATTATAGCGGTGTGAAAATGCATGTGAGGCTTGTGTGGCCTAATTTTTTCTCGATTTCATTCGATCACTGCGGGAAGACGCGATGAGCTAACAGCCCACATGTGCGCAGGCGAGCAGAATACTGAAGGCAGTTTACGATGGCGTGCTCATAACTTCCCTGCTGCCTAA
>CANDYH010000453.1:0-15958 GCA_947396885.1 Heligmosomoides polygyrus polygyrus | reverse complement strand
TAGGCGCGCAGTTAATAGCGTTGTGTGCAGCTGCGTCGTAGCATCGCTACCGATGCTGCCCGACGCTCTGCTCAGCTCAGCGACGCGGTCGCATCGGTAGCGATGCCTTATCGGTCGAAAGTATGACACCCCGCCAGCGAGGCTTCGCTAGCGGTGGATCGGACAACTGCTACAGGCGTCTGCCCCTCCACAACGTCTGATACCGTCCCTTCCCCAATTATGTTAGTTGTCCATCGCCTTCGCTAGCGAAGAGCGATGGTATGACATAGGCCTAATAACCTCGTTTTGGCACAATACTAACACTTGAAGTTCTTACATTCTCTTTTAGGTTGTCGGAAAAGTCATGCAGCAGAATTTCCATCGTTTTTCAAGATTTAACAAAACGTGTTACCGTCTGGCTTAGTGTCACAGGCTTAGCACAAACATTCTAGAACATAGCCCTTTGGGGTACCCCTTTGCATGCCTTTTATCTCTGATAAGGTAAGCGCTGCAATTCAAAGGAGCATTGTGCGAGCTCAGCTGCAAAACGATGTTGTTTTAGTTGACATCCCAAACGATAACATCAAGCGGCAGCTAGTTAGAAACAGGCTCTACGATAAGCAGTGCTTGTCAGAGAACTGCGTTACATGTCCCTACGGTAAACTAGGTGATTGTTCTCATATGGGGGCAATCTATCAAATCGAATGTCAGGCTTGCAACGCCACATACATTGGGGAAACCGGAAGAAGGCTGGCTGTTCGAGTTAAAGAGCATCTGGCTGGCAAAGATCGTATTAATTTAAGAACACCTCTAGGAAGGCATAGGGCGGTTGACCACGACGGTAACGATTTTGGCATTAGATGCATGATTCTGGCCGTAGAGACAGAAATTTCGGCACGCAAAGCGTTGGAGGCGTTCTGGATCTTCGCAAGGAATCCTAGTATAAACGACCGCCATGAACGTCCGTCAATCACACATGACTTCCTGCCGTTTGTGCCTAGATGTGAGCTGTAGAATAGAGGACGACGTGCAGGGTCGTTATCATTTCATAGTGGTATACGACCGCTGCAGTAAGTCTCATTCGTCCTCGCTAACCTTACTAACGCAGAGTGGCATCGGCACTCTTGGTGGATCGAATCGTGAGTGCATCCTTCTCTTCGAAGTACTTTGGTGGGGCCCTCTTTGCTCTCGGAAATGCTGGAGGGCTACGGGATAGAGTGCAACTTCAATCTTGCACTACGTTCAGGCCTCTGAAGACGACGATCTCGTCGAAACGTTGGCTACTCTGTGTGCAAAATACAATTCTAGAACATAATTTCATACATTCTAAATCTTCTGGAACATAGTAAAGGTGGTGTCGAGTTGAGTGGCTCACGATCTCTGTGAAAATCCAACTGCAAATTTTGAGTGAGGCCAAGCAACTGAAACAACCATGACGGAAGAGCTTTCACTCTCTTCACGACGATGCCTTCTTACACCCGTGCTACGTCACACCATTTGGTCTGTTGCTCGTCTATTAATAACATTTAAGAAAATTTACGATTTACGACCCCAAACGTCGTAAATCGCAAATCGTAATTACGCACACCCCTGATATAAATATATATTATGCTATGCGTCAAAATCATTAATCGGGAGGGATTTATGTGCATGGATATAAAAATGTCCTACAGTCAGAAATAGATTGAAGAGCGGACTTCCTCAGCTGAGTTTGCGAGAAATGTAAGTATCAGCGATTCCAGACTCGACCACTAATGGCTCTATTCTACTTGACTTCGATGCTTTGGATACCATGCACCAACATTCTGGCTACTATCTATACGACGAAGGCACTTCGGTCACACCTTTTGCATCCACTTCGTGATAGGGATGCCACCACTACAACATAGATCATCGACTTTCTTTATAAGATTGTTGCTCCAGAAAAACAATAGAAAGTAAAAATATAGTGTAATAAAGTAAGAATAAACTAATTAAAATAACAAAATGATGTTTCGAAGAAAATTGAAAACGGTTAGCTTGTCAAAACTCCTTAGGCGTCATACGCACCGTCCGACTTGGAAGAAGCAGCTCAAAGAAGAGGACTGTTGAACGCCAGAGATAAAAGGCAATAACTGCTGATGAACCTAAGACTCGCTCCATATTGATGAAAAACGTTTACGATCAGCGCTTACGCCTGAGCCCTGCACTTTTTCGGATAAGTTTTTAAACATGACAGCCATCTTGAACAACTATACGCAGATCATCCTCGGAATGGTTCATAATGAACTTGATCGCTCAAAACCACTCAGAAACGACACACCGAGCTATGTCTATTCTCAAATTTTCCATTTTTCGATCTCTGTTCTCCACTAGCACGCGTTCACCACACCTTTATTCATCGACCATTGAGATATCACTCGCCCCACGATAATGAATACGCAATGTGCTCAACACTCATCAGTTCCCATATGAAGCAGGTTACCCATTGCATCTGGATGGCTTATGAGTTCACTCATTATTTTGAATAAAGCAGAAAAAAGAACAGAAAATAACGGTTTAAAAATAGTGATAAACTCAGGCGGAGAAGTGTTACCTACACTGCCCTCAGAGTGAAGCAAATGGTGCGCCGAGGACGAGATGTCCGGGTCCCGCCATCCAATGGAGGCAGATTTCGTTCTTGAGACAAGAGTCAGAACCTACCTTGCATAACATATTTGGAGGAAAAGACTTCAGCTTCTTCGCCAAGGCTTTCTTTTCAAGTCCCCACACATTGCTCAATATTAAGGCGTTGTCCACGTTTCCAACAAGTACAGCAACATCTTCACGAAATATGTTACAACAACAATCGATCATCCGCTAGAAAGCTCTTCAATATAAGGAGAATTGTTTAATCCTTTAAGACTAGAGGGCGGTGAACCGGTTTTGCTCCAATTACAGACAAGTCTTCAATGTAGAAACCATTAACTCCTGACCGGAATCACCATAGTCTCTATTTGTGGCGAAATTTTGAAGAAACCACCTCCTTCCCTCGCGAGGCAAACTTGTCCAAGTAGGGCGAGGCGGGTAGGACAGAAAGTGGGAGGCGGTCGGAATCGTGTAGGGAACGAAAGCCCCCATAAAGCCATATAATCGCCTCTCATTGTCATTGTTTTCTAATTTTTCCAGTTTCTATTTTATCATGCTATCCATGCACTACTGCCTTTGTTTACTTAAGCAAACAGCATTCTAGCTAACGTAGCAATAAAGCATGTCGGATTTCTCTCTCTAGAAACATGAGACAGTGTTTCTTATAAACAAGATGAAATGAAGCAAAACAACTAAAGTACTGCATCAATATGGCTATCACTACAAACTCTAAAAACGAGAAGACGTTAAAGATTTCTTTCAACAGCGCCTCTATGGTTAACTAGCTCCATTGAATTAGGTTGTGTGAGATGGTGGAATCCATGGGATCACCACGACGTTTTTTTTTATAATTTCTTATTAATACCGCAAACAAGAGGATGGAAAATTCCACGATGATAAAAGCCAGTTCTAAGAAGCTTTAATGCTTTGTCACAAACTCTAATCGAACTGTTTCAACTCCTTGATACTCTCTGAACCGTTGTCCAAATCAGAAACAGCAATACAGGAAGGAGTCGTTTGAAACCATCTCTATTACAAATTGACTAGCTATAGTTGTCAGAGCCCAGCCCAAATCTCGACGTCTAGCACGACGAAGGTTGCTTCAGGAAATACGGTTGCATGCGAAGATCTAGTTCATCGTTGCGCACTTTCATTCAAAAGTTAAACAGATTGTAGGCAAGATTGACGAGCTTGATACTGAAAAACATGGTTTTATTACATTCTGAGCTCATGCCATCACAGTTGGATAGCCATAGTATTAAGGACACATTCGCAGTGGGTGCCGTCATGATAACTTCCACAACATATACAAGCTCGTTGTGTCCTATAAGAGCACAGAAATGTAGCCCTGCACAGCCGCATGTAGAATCACGCATTCTAGCTATCAATCTATCATTGGAACAATTTGAAAGTATTTTTAGCTACTTACATTTGACTCAAGCAGGGGGTCACAGAAGGAGGTGCCAGACACATTCACTCCAGTTCTTTTGCTCGGATTTCCCGCTCAGAGCAATCAAGGTTTCTATCTGTCAGGGGTCGATGAATTGGTAGTAGACTTCTCCGGCCCAAAACACTAATTCTCGTATTTTTCATTCTCTCTGTCGCACCAGCTAGCGAGTGGTCCTCTTTTCATGCCATTCGTCAGCCCTTTTAAAGTCCCATCCATTATTGAAAACTTCAAACGACCAAATTCTTTCGGCGGGTTTCTAATGGCCAAGAAGCAGTTTGAAAAAGCAGCAGTGTGAAACTGAAACCTGCCACCTAAGAAGGTATGTTACTTGGGTTTACGTTCCGTTCGTTTGTGACTGTTGTGGTAACGGAATCGGGTGTTGGAGGAAGTGAGGCTTCCTCTAGTCCATCTGATAGCATGAGGAGCAATGTAGGCCGAGTTAGCCGAATGATTACAACGACGGCTGAGACGTGGCAAGTTATGTGTAGGTGCAGGTCGATACACATATACACATATCTCGGAGCTCAGTCGACGAAATGCCTTTCTAACGAAAGAAGTCTGTCAGTTGAGGGAAGAAACTCTTTCCTCCGAACGCACCCTTAATGCGCTTCTATTCATGGAGCCCGGAGTCGGACACAAGGAATCAATAGTCCTGTCTAACGTCCCCGAATCCTTAGCCCAGAGTCCATCAGAACGAGATTACCTGCGTATTATAACGATCGCGTCGACTCCTTGAAGTGGGACAAGACTCGAGCGGTAGACGGCTTTATTCGAGAAAAGATCAGAAAGTTAGCAAGGAGGGCGCGGCGATGACGATGCTGCGATGCTGCGATGGCAGCCAGCGGTCCGGTCGAGAGAGAGTGCTGCCCGGGCCCCGTCGATGCCTTATATGCGCGTTTTCCCGCGCGCGGTGGACGTCGGCCCCTTCGAACCAGCGATTGCGGGGGGTCAAATTTGCCGCTCTCGAGCGCAACATCCCCCTCCCTCCTATGATGACGCCCTCGTCATCACATCATTCTGCCTGAAATTAAAATTACCAAAAAAAAAACAACAAACCAAAAAACTCATCTGTTTATCCTTGTTTCCGCACCAAAATATACAGAGGAAAAAAATGCATCGCTTCATGGATTAAGTGAGGACAATATCAATTTCACCGGTAAGTCATGAGTAAGAAGATACATGTTTGTGAGCATGTGAGGAAAAAAAGATGTGAAAGTATGAAACTTAAAATGCCCTTGCTCGACGCCATCCTCTTGTTCCGCGCCCTCTTCCGCGACCTGTTCCACGCTGTCCTTGATATGACTTAGCGATCAACATCTTTGGATGCGTTCACTGATTTTCCGCGTCTCTTAGGCGTTTCTGTTTGTACACGGCGTTGCGCCCCACTGGCCTCGGTCGTACTATCCACAGCTCTTTTCCTATGTGGGGCTTCGTCACATTGTTGAGCTTCTCCAGGAATGACCTCGACGCTCCTACCGGATATGCTTCTGGCGAAGTGGGTTTCTGATGATCTCCCATCACGGAGAATGGCTCCGATAACTGTGGCACGGCACTCAGCATCACCACTACGTTGCTCTTCATGGCTGAGCACGAATCTCTGATGACGTTGCAAGCGTCGATCGTTTTCTGCCTGTTGATCTCCCACGCGGCATCACCACGTGGACCACTGACAGCGATTAGTTCGGCCCCTTGACGAACGAAGTGCGCGAGTCTAGTTGCAAGACTAACCCAGTCTTCCGGATCGAAAGGAAGCTGAGATGTCGGCGAGACAAAAACACACGCACGAATTTCATTCCTCGTCCTGAGGTTCGAGTAGACGTCGTAGAGATTGTCGTACAGCAATACTTCGACGTCGTCCTCCAGAATAATCACTCTCTCAAAATTGCGGAATCCCATTGGCAACACGACCAGCACCGGTGCAGATGCTTTTCTTCCGCAGACCTCCGCCCACGCATGGTCCCGAGCGAAGCGTATTCCTGCGTTTGTGAAATCGTTGAGCTGGGACATCTCCATGTCCAATCCGCCGTGGTTAGGACAATGCCACACTGCTTCCATCGTGTGCCAGAAGTGCGTTCCTTACGTGGTCGCAATGGTCCTTGAAGAACGTATATGCTCTTTCGACGCCGGCGACGGTGACGAATACATATGTTTCCCTCCTCATCAGGAAGTGTCGTCGTTCTTCATCGGGTTCGTTCTCTAATATGGACAACAGCCTAGCCAAGGAGAAGATGGCGTAAAAGGCAACGATGCTATAATTGGATCAGAGATAGGCACAACTGAGTCCAACACGCGATCATCCATTCTGCAGTGAACTGCTCTTCTACCGATTGGCCCCCATATAACGATCGCGTCGACTCCTTGAAGTGGGACAAGACTCGAGCGGTAGACGGCTTTATTCGAGAAAAGATCAGAAAGTTAGCAAGGAAGGTGAGGCGATGACGATGCTGCGATGGCAGCCAGCGGTCCGGTCGAGAGAGAGAGTGTTATCCGGGCCCCGTCGATGCCTTATATGCGCGTTTTCCCGCGCGCGGTGGACGTCGGCCCCTTCGAACCAGCGATTGACGGGGGTCAAATTTGCCGCGCTCGAACGCAACAGTATATCAAATCTTGGACTCTACTTGAACATCGAATGCAATCCTATAGAGGTGCATTGTATGGGTAAATTGAACGCACGGGGAGCCACGCTCATGAAAGTTGTGCTCCCAGCATGCAGGTTACAATTGGAAGCAGTTGGGCCGGGTCCCTCGGCTGCGCTTCTTCACTGCTCACTGGGGCGTGTACTTACGTCCTTCGCTTAGGAGGGAGGAGAGGGAGCGAAGACGAGGAGAACGCTTGAACAATCGGAGATTGGGGACTGGCGACACGGTCGCCAACATACCAGCCGTGTCGCCAGAGTATACTTCAGTCCTTAACCCCTACACAGGGCGCAACGCCTTTCTCAGAAGTCCTTCGAGAAACTGCTAAGCTAGCAGACGGAATTTCTTTATTACTTCTTTATTTTTTATTGCTTTTTCGAATATTAGGTTTTGGTAAACAGTTACAATTCCTTTATCCTTACGCTTTGACGTAACATCTTTGTTGTTGTTCTTTTAACGGAGGCATGACTAAGCACTCAAAATTATTAAATCATTGCTAGTATAGCTGCAAGCAGTTGAGTATGTTTGTATAAGATGTCACCGGGAAGACAAGTTGGGGGGAGGAATTCTGCTTTTACTTAAGAAGTTCCTTTCTTGCGAAGTAGTTTTTATGGAATCAGTCAAAGATTCCTATGGTCTCCTAATTTACAATATAGCAAATTCACTGTCTACTTTCAGAATCATAGGGGCCTGCAATAATTGGATTTGCACGATATAGTGCTCAAAAAAACAAGATACACACTTTAAATCACAGAAAACACAATATGAGGACAGGAAATTAAAAACCATCAGTGGCACGAACTAAAATTTGTTAGCTGACTACTCTGTATTTCTAGAAAGAAGCAAGGTTGGAACAGCGAATTAAAAAAACGGCAAATTTTGTGAAAAAATCTACTAGAAAGAATTGAATAGGATTGAATAGAAGGGGACCGAGGGAGGATGAGAATTTGAAGGAGCTGCCAACACCGCAAGTCGTGAGATCCGCTCCGTATACCAACTTAGTAAGTCCCTCAACTCCAACAGATCTCATACCATACCGCTGTTAGGGAAACAACAGAGCAGTTGTACCTACAGTCAATCTGACCACTCATATAAGGCCGGTAACGAAGTGGTAGAGCAACAAGCATTGGAAACTCTCAAACAGTAAACGATTGAAAGAAGCGCAATTAGGAAACTAAGAAAAGTGAACTAGCAAGAATGGCAACTAGGAAACACCAAACAACTGATGGAAGAGCAAAAGGGATTAAGAATCCTACTATATATAATCGACTAATGTCACGTTTCCGTCACGGGCAGGAGAGCTAAAGCCAAGATATGCCTACGACAGTGTTGCATATGCCAGCCGGGTTTTCTTTGAGCTTAATCATTAGTGATTGCTGGCGAACTGATAACCTTGGCGGCGGATCGTCCAAGTTTACGACATGTTTATTTATTCAGCGGCCAACGCGTCATAGTATGAATGGGGACCAAGTACGGAGCGTTGGGATTCAGAACACGTGTTGTAGACGTTGAACTGCGTAGTGGTTAAGGACGATCAGTTGGAGGGGACCAGTGAAGAGATCAGCAAGGGACATCACAAGAGGGAATAAGGAGACTAGTATTTCCCTTTATATCGTCCAACCTGCGTAAGGATTCAGAAGAGGTGCCGCAGACGTAATTTGCGTAGAGACTCCGAGTAAGGGAACATGTAGGAGGGGACCATTGAAGAGCGGATCAGCAAAAGAAGACAACGAGGACCAGAATTTTCTCTCAATATCGTCCAATGTGCGTCTGGTTTCTGAAGAAGACGGGTCACAAAGTCGTGGCACGTGTGTCCGTCTGCAGAAGTGTCATAGACGTCGTGGAGTCAGTGTAACATGTGCGTGCTTGACTCTCACTCCGGTTCTTTGCCAGCCCTTAGGCCTACGTTAGGCCAGGGGCATACTTCCATCGCCGCGATGCCATCGCGGCGCTATATTAAAACCGGTTTTTACTTAATAAAAGTGAGAAGGCCTAAAGAAGATTGGGATTGGTCTGCAGGTGTGTAAAAAGTATTGACGCACTAAGCGTAAACGAAATAACAACACATTATAAAATTCAACAAGTTTATATACCAAATGTCAACAATGATCTAGCAAACAGAATAGCATCACTTGTGTTTGATATGGTCTTCTTTGCTGCGAATGCAGGGGCGAAGACGACGAGGAAAGGCATCGACGGTGCGCCGCAAGTAGTCTACGTCGATTTCGTTCCATGCTTTGACCAGATCATCCTTCACTGACTTCATACTTTTTTCGGAACTAGCGCAAGCCCTCTTCTCCAAAACTTTCCATGTATAGTAATTCAGTGGATTCAATGCCGGTCCATACAGAGGTCATTCTTTACCGATATGAAGTCCTTCATGTAGGCGCGACACTAGTCCTGAACAATCCTCAGCTCTGTGCAGGAGTCTAATCCTGCTGGAAGACTTACGGCTTACTCTCGAGGTGAGATTCGAGCCAAGGAACCAGTTTCTTCCTTAGGGCATCAATACATTAATTCTACAGATTTATCTTCACTCCTGCATCCACGAAAACGAGAGGCACTTGTGATGAATGCACAAACTATGATACTGCCGGATGCGCCTCCCTTGCAGCGAGCTTCCGCCAGAATTAGCACTTTGGAGTCCTTGAATAGCATGTAACACTTCTACAAGTTGAATGGACAAAAGTATAGATTCACTGAAGGTTTAAGCATGGAACGAAATCGACGAGGACTACTTGCGGCGCACTCTCGATGCCTTTCCTCGTCCTCTTCGCCCCTACATGTGCAGCAAAGAGACCATATAAAATACAAGTGATGTTATTCTGTTCGCCTGATCATTCTTGACATTTTGCATATAAAGTTTGTTAAGTTTTATTATATGTTTTATTTCTAACGCTTACTTTTAGTGCGTCAATACTTTTTACGCACCCTGTATTCTCGGGTTTGGGAGCGAAGCCCCCAACAAGACGTTTGGCGGCCATTAGGCCGCTGTACTTCTAGTATTTACAGAGATTTTGTATGTGTAGTGAAGAGAAACTGGTGATACTGATGAATGAAAAAGTATTCCGATTACAACTCCTCATTTCGATTCTGGTCAAATGCAGCATTTCGATTTTCAACAATCACCGGCGAATTCTCAGGATGAAGTGAAAAGTGCCAGCAGTCGTGAAAAACGTTTACGCTTGGCGCTAAAAAAAAATCGCGGGCTCTCTCACGCACTCCGAATCAAGCTTTAACATTCGAAGGGCATCCAGTCCAACCACACTTTCCATCTCTTCTGAAGCAGAGACCTTTCTGAGGCGAGTAGAGAACTGATTTGTACGCGTGCTGCTCATCATAAGTCACGCCTTATGCCAAGCGCGTCCAGATTTCCATATGCTCGTGCACCCATCTCGAAAGCTATCTAGAAATATCATGCACAACATTGTTTTAGGAGAACTGTATGATGACGACTAGCTGTTGACCAGCTGATTTTGCTGACAGTTTCCGGAAAATTAGTTTATTCATCACCTGTATAATCTGTTGCTCCCTTGATCATCGAGTTGCTCGAGAGGGCGCCAGCAACTTTCTATTCCTCCATATCGTGTGGCAAAGTGCTCCGGTGGAGCCTCTTTGCACGAGGGACATGAACAGCATCGTATCGCTCGTCAGAGACATCCTGCGGAATCCGGTCGATGACGGTCTCGCCCAGTGGTCCCTACGTGGCCAGCCCAACTGATTTCCATATAAGTCTACAAATGACAATACGAGACATGCCGTTTGCATTGGACAAACCACTGCTAGTCTATTCCTTTTCCTTGGGATTCAAGTTTCGGTGTTTATTAAACCTTGCAAAATTTCATCCTTCTCGAAAATAGCGACTACTTCTATGCTTTGATTTTTGATAGACTTTTCGCTTGCTTAACAATGCCATTCTTTAGTGATCGATGGAAGATTATTCTATCCGCCTCAATACCCTCACTTGTGCGATTCCCATTCACTTTAATTTTTTCTCTCTATTTCTGTCGCGAAATTCAGAGCGCTGACATTCTCACCCAGTACTACCTGAAATGGAAAAAGTATTAGAAGAACTAAGAAAATCGCTTCCGTTCGCAATGCGTCAGATTACCGCAGTTGTCTTCAAATGAGAGAACCACACCTCAACAGTAGTATTTCATGTGGTGGAGGGGGTCATAGCAGACGCCTTTAGAAAGCACCTGTGAACTTAGAGCTGACGATTTTCCTGAGGAAAAACATTGCATGCAAATCACTATATATCTGGAGAGCTTGAATAGGACACTTTTATCTATGACTTTCCGCTTGCTCCAACTACGAGCTGGCGAAAAGTTTTGCAAGCATATTGATGAAACCATGCTAATGCAAACACGCTGAAGGTAGGAAAGTAGCTTCAAAGAAGTCGTCTTAGAACTCTTTTAACCATGAGAATAGCCAGTGAGCTGCAAAAATCAAGTGACTGGTGAATGTTTAGTGAAGTTTGTTTAAGAGCCGGTTCACTGAGTAAGATCCGTGTAGAGAAAATAATAGTTTATTATGATAGCATAGAATAGGGATCAGTCCTGGCGTTCCGGTGCAGTGGACCGTGTGGGCGAGGGTGGCGAGGTGATGGGCAGCAGCCGCTCCGGGTAGTCGACGTCGCTCCTTCTCCTCGTCTTTGATCCGCTTCTCGTCCGCACACGCCTCCTGTAATCAGCGCTTCGATCTCTGAGTCAAGAGCTGATAACTTCACGATGTATTGATCGAACACTTGGCTCATGTCCCTGGTGAGACCTAGGTTCCTTACAACTGCAATCACGTCTCTACATCATGGTCTCAACTTGTATAAGGACATTTGATGGCTGTAGTGAATTCCCAGGTGCCGTTAATTGTTATCCATCATTGCCTCTAAATTACTTGCACTTTTGTGTAATCCATCACAACAGCTCATAAAGCGAATTCCATTACCACATCCACTTGTCACTTGCGTTTTGCTGCTAATTTGTTTTTGCCAATCGAAATCTCTACCATTCATCAATAGAGAAGCTATCCTCGCGAGATCTCTTCATTCACGAAGTGCACCTGAGAAGAGAACGAGATTTTTCAAAATAAGCAGACTGTACCAAAAGGTCTTCTACGCTTTATTCACGAAAAGTCAACGAAGCACAGCTATTCGATTTGTTGAGTCAATTTCTCGCTTTCACGGACAAAGCATGCTGGGTGCCATATGGGCTTCCCTTATTTTCACTTCCGTATGTTAGTGGACAATACTGCATGGTTTGGGGCGGACTCAAGGTTTCCACCATTTTGGATATGTAAATTTAAGAAATTATGACTCCGTTCACAACTGCCGATTGTAATCAGTGCAGTTGTTTGGTTGAAGACATCTCGGCAGTTTTTCACGTATTGGAAACTATATGTTTTTCTTTAGGTGAAGTGTGAAAACCGCTTTTCCTGCAGCATGGTAGAGAATATAAGGTGGAGACCTTTAGCGACTCAAAGCAAGCGTTAATCACTACAATCCTCACGCCGATTTGTCACAAATTTACTCTTTAATATTACTTCGTCAAAGACCATTATACGTATTATAATTCGATGGACTCAGATTTTGGTGGACAGGAAGACTAAGCCTCCTGTCCCGAAATCCCTTAAGTACCTTTGTGCAGAGGTGAACTATGGAACGAGCTAAATGAGGAACTAAATATCAAAAGAATTGCTGGAAATTCCTCTAGTTATGGCAAAACTGCGAACGAACGTGCTAAAGAATTGCGTATCTTGTAATGTTTGTATGGTAGCAATGGTGTTAATTTTCTGTTATTCCACCATAATTGAATGAGCCTTCCTGGCTGTGTGCTTGTTTTTAATTCACCATGAAATGAAAAAACTATCTAGAACTTCGAGAAAGTTGCCTTTGTTGCAAGCAATAAAATCGGACGATATCGAGAAATCCTCGGTTTGTTATATTGGCCAGAAAACGTCTTCCATTTCCAGCCCTCAGTTTTAAACGTCCCCAACTCTGTTTTTGTTCTGATTTTTCACAATTGCAAAAAAATTAACGGTTGCCAATAAACTCTGAACTAACTGTTATGTGATAGAGCTCATGAACCGTTGGAGAACATTTTTGACATTTATTTATTTATTTATTATTTTAAGGCGTAGATCATAGACTAGCCTAAGCGATCAAAGCAATAAAAAGAGGACAAACGAGCAAACTTCCGTCTACAAACTAGTATCAGTAATGACAATTACGCAACCATCAATAGAGAAATCACTATATCATATTCCTAAAGTTCAATCAGCATATGTTTTGCTGATTGAACTTTAGGAATATAATGTTGCGATTTCTCTATTGACGGTTACGTAATCCCCATTACTGCTACTAGTTGTAGACGGAAGTTTGCTCGTTTGTTCTCTTTGAATTGCTTGCTCGCTTAGGCTAGACTATGATCTACGCCTTGAAATAAATATTAGGATGATCGAAAAGTCTTGCAACACTAGCACAACAATATTCAAATTTGTCCCTATTTGCTAAGACAAAAACTAAGTCCACGATATATTCCCCATCCAAGTCTAGGAT
This sequence comes from Heligmosomoides polygyrus polygyrus, assembly GCA_947396885.1. Taxonomy (NCBI): domain Eukaryota; kingdom Metazoa; phylum Nematoda; class Chromadorea; order Rhabditida; family Heligmosomidae; genus Heligmosomoides; species Heligmosomoides polygyrus. The sequence continues at coordinate 2,733 of CANDYH010000453.1, read as the reverse complement.
CCTCCATCTTTCAGGCAACCTTTCAATTCCTTTCCGCCAGAATTCCGAGGGCTGTGAGGAAAAGAACTCAAAAACCTCGGTTTCCAGTTGACGTCGATCATTGAACTCTCAACCTCGAAGATGCTGCTTCAGAGCTCTGAACAGGCAGCAGTCAGAAGGAGCGAGGTCTGTAGAGCACGGTGAATGGGCAGAGCCTCCAAGCCTAACTTCTGCATTTTCTCGCGACCCACTTTTGCGACATGAGGACGCGCGTTGTCGTGCAACAAGTAGACCATTTTCCCGTTCTGGACGTTTTGGCGCACGTCGTCGACCAATCTCTGGAGCTGGGTAGCATAGACAGCGACTGTGGTCTCACTGTACAGCAACTTCCAGTAAAGCATGCCTTCTGAGTCCCACCAGCAACACAGAAGAACATTCTTTTCGTGGTGCCCACATTCCGGTTGTCTTGGAGCGGTTCTCCGTGTGGGAGCCATTGGCTCTGCGGGTGTGGTTAACACAAAGAACCCAGCATTCATCACCAGTAGCAATGTCCTTCAGAAAGTCCTTCCTGTGCGGGCGAAGAATCAGCGACTCAGCAACACTGATTCGGCATGCCTTAATTGAGTCCCGCAGCTCACGGTATCAAGGATCTCCAGCTGCCTCATGACGGTGCTTTGCGTACATCCAAGTGTCGGCGCCAATTCGCGAGTGGTTGAATTTGGCTTCACCTTGAAGGCTTCGCCCAAGCTGTCTTCTTCTACAACAGAGGGGCGCCCGGAACTTCCAGAGAGATATATCCAGCCTTGAATTGCTGATACCAACGGGCCACTGTGGAATAGTGAATGACTTCCTCCTTGAATGTAGCGCAGATGTTGGAGGTTGCAGTCCTTGCAGGATGGCCTTGCAGAAATTCGTAGTAGACGATAGGTCGTCAGGATGCTACTGCTTATCGTTGACATTGTTGCTGTAACCGTACTCGACGAGGCCTTATATAGTATGCTTGAGGAAACTTCGAGAATGTACTGTGACGTCACAACACAAGATCAATACTGTAAGAGCTTTAACAAATTTAACAGGCAGGAGCGTAAAGTGCTTCAAGACTTCTCGATCAACCCAATAAATAAATGTCAAAGTGTCAGCTCTTAGGTGTACAACGGGAGATGGAGACAACACACCTCCTTGAGCTACACCGCTGAATGCGGAAAGATCTCACCAACAGAGTAATGATCCTCACCTTTACCTGATACGTTTTTCCTGGTAAAAATTGTCGAATCCAATCAAAGAACAAGGTACGAATTCCCACTGCCTTCATTTTGATCGTTAATTTCTCCGCCGGTACCTTGTCAAAAGCCTTTCAAAAGTCAAAATACACAACATCAGTGCGTTTTTTTTTTGACCGCATTCGACCACTCGTTAAGTGATGTAAGCTGGGCGGTTTCCACCGCTCAACCTCTCATAAGATCATGCTGGTTATTGGAGATCACATTGCGGGTTTCAAGATGTGACAAAATGTGCTTCCTGAGAATCTTTTCGAAAGCCCTTGCAGATATTGAATCAATGCTAACGGGTATGTAATTCCTAGGATCATTTAAGCGGAGGCTTCTTTGAAATGGGAGTCACAAACGCATATTTCCAAATAACTGTAACTTCCGATCTTATATAGCTGTGATAGAAAACGAGCTCTAAAGGATAAGCTATGTGGTGAACAACCCTCTTTATGAAACTGGTAGGAATGAAGTCCGGGGATACTGGAAAAGAGTTTTCCCATTTGACAAAGTGTCAGCAATCTCATCCTTATGGAAGCATAGAGTAGAGTTTATTTGGGGGAAATGAAGCAACTCGTTAGTGTCATTGAATATTGTACTTTCCCCATTAATCTGATTCCTGTTGTAAACCTTCGGGAAGACTTCAGCTATTAGTTCGGCTTTATCCTATTCCGTTGAGATGAGCTCTCCAGCAGCCCTGAGGAAGTTAAGGATTTCATTGTCTTTACTTGAATGCGAGCTTATGAGCTTATAGAAAGCCATTTTGTTGGTAGATGCAGTTACTTCCTTTCGAAATACACGTTGTAACGATGACGTGCCTTGCAAGTTTAGATGACGAGGACTCATACAAAGACCAGTCTTGTTGTCTTCAAGAAGAGGATGCCTTCTTCCAGTTGAGACGACGACGACTTAGTCTTCTCAGATGCTCAGGAAGTCCCTTTTCGTCGGCGTTGAGTTTTCGTAATGGCACATAAAATTCAATTGTGTCATGAAGAACTGCATGCAACGCTTCGTACATTTGACTAACTATGCCGCCAAAGTTCATAATTTCTATCCAATCAATCCCTGCAAGGTATTTATCAATTTGATAGTAACCCGCACATTTGTAATCGCGAACCCATCATTTCTTCGCTTTTACGCTTCAAACTGAGACGTGACTGAGGCATACTACCAATAGGTGGGCCTATCTGAACATTACTAACGAAGCCTGACTTATTAAAAGGACAAGGTCCAAGACTGAATTTCCCCTTATTGGAGCTACCAACAATTGTTGGAAACCATGAGTTTCGAAAATTTCGGAGAGCATTTAGAAGTATGGCTTTACGGGAAGACGACAAATCTGCTAAGTTGGAATCTCGCAATAAGAGCGTGGTATAACTTGTAGCAGAAATTCCTTGGATAGTAGCCTTGGATAGTTGATGCAACCATGAAACGCTACAGTCAGGTATTCTGTAAACACATATTACCCTGAAAGAATTTTCATCTTGCT
>CANDYH010000452.1:0-19451 GCA_947396885.1 Heligmosomoides polygyrus polygyrus | reverse complement strand
CGTAGGACTGTCGGGACTACAATCAATAGCGACTCCGTCAATACAACAAGTCCACAAGTGTTCAATGAGCCTGACACCGCAGAGGCAGCAGAACGTAGGAAGATACAATTCTAACCACAAGTGTCTTCAGTCCCACTTTTATTAGTCCTACTTCACCATGCCGTTCATAATCGCTAATAAATCTTACACTACTCAATCTCTACCATTTCCTTCCAGACTCTGCCGTAATATTAGAACCACCGAAGGCATAGCCCAGCCAAACACAACGGCAAAGTACGATCATGATACAGCGGCAGAGTCCGGTCAGGTGTACCTCCTGACCGTCCCCTCTGTAAGGCAGCATATTCTTCTTCTTCTTCTCCCGAGCGTTTAGTCCCGCGCAGTCGCAGGGTCCGCTGTTCTTATGATCTGTCGCCACCTCATCCTATCAAAGGCGTCGTCTGGCATGGCGCCGACTTCAGCGAGATCTTTCTTGATGACATCCTTCCACCTTTTCCTTGGGGCTCCTCTCGGACGCTTTCCGGGTGCCTCGAAATCTAGGGCCAACCTTATGGGGTGATCCTCTGGTCTTCTGAGGACGTGTCCATACCACCTCAGGCGCTGCTCCCTCATCTTCAGCTGGATCGGAGCTGTCTTCATCACTGCCCTAACATCCTCGTTTCGCACCCTGTCCTGACGGGTCCATCCACAAGCCCACCTGAGCATCCTCATTTCCGCCGCGTGCAATTGCCGCTCCTGCGCTTTACCTAGGGCCCAGCACTCACTGCCGTAGAGGAGGGCAGGCCTCACCACTATTCTATAGAGCTTTCCTTTGAGTGTCCTGGAGCACCTACGGTCGCAGAGGATTCCTGTGGACTCCCTCCATTTGAGCCAGGCTGCGTTTATCCGTCCCCTGACCGCCTGGTCCACACTTCCTTCCTCGGATAGGTCACTTCCGAGGTAGCGGAATTCTTCCACCTTCTCGATCGCCTCCCCTTGGCAGTCTAGGATCGGTCTAGTGCACTGCTCAGAGCTGATAAACTTGGTCTTCTTCACGTTCAGCCGCAGGCCGTTATCCGCGAGGGCTACTTGCCACAGCCTCACCTTCTCCTCCAGCTCCTCCCGGCTGTCGGCTACTAGAGCGATATCGTCCGCGTAGAGGATGGTCCTGAGAGGGCCTTCCTCCAGGAGTTTCACTATGCAGTCAAGCGTCAGCACGAAGAGGAACGGACTCAGAGCCGACCCTTGATGTACATCCACTGTGATGTCCATCTTCTTTGTCATTCCGTGTGGGGTTCGTACCGCCGCTTTCGAGCCTTCGTACATGTCCTTTACGACTGTGATCAGACGTTCCGGGACACCTCTACCTCGGAGCGATTTCCAGAGCACGGCCCGGGGTAGCCTGTCGTAGGCTTTCTCCAAGTCCAGAAAGGCCATGTAGCAGGGCTTTCGTTTCTCCCGATATTTCTCCATTACCTGGCGAGCGATGAAGATGGCGTCTGTGGTGGACCTCTCAGGCATGAAGCCCCACTGCTCCTGGGAGATTGTCACCATCTCTCTCAGCCTCGAGTCGACCAGACGTTCGTAGATCTTCATCGTGTGCGAGATCAGTTTGATCCTTCGGTAGTTGGAGCACTCGGACGCGTCCCCTTTCTGTTTGAAGATGGGGACTATGATGCTGTCCCTCCAGTCATCCGGCATCTTACTGTCTATCATGACTCTGTTGAAGAACTGTGTCAGCCAATTGACTCCACAGTCCCCAAGCACCTTCCAAGCCTCTACTGGCACCCCATCAGGTCCAGCTGCCTTCCCGAGCTTCATCTTTCCTATGGCGTTGCGAACCTCTTCCCGCGTCCAGGATGGGATGGGTCCCTCCGTTGGTTGTTCTTCTTGAACTTCGCGACGAGGCAATTCTTCATTCAGGAGCTCCTTGAAGTACTCCTCCCATCTTTTTCTGACCTCGACTGGCCTCCGTAGTACCCTGCCGTCAGCACCCCTCACTGTCTTGACCACTCGAATGTCGGCGCAAGCTCTATGCCGCGCCTTAGCCAGCCGGATAGCAAACTTCTCTCCCTGTGGCCCGTCTAGCTTCTCATATAGGGCATCCATCTCCGCTCTCTTCGCTTTCGCTACAGCTGCTTTTGCCAGGCTCTTCATCTTCCTATAGACTGTAAGATGCTCGGGTGCGCTTGTCGTTTGCCACTGCTTATAGGCCTCCTTCTTTTTCCTCATCGCAGCCTGCACCTCTTCATTCCAGAACCATGCAGCCTTATCTCCTCTGATCCCTCCCTTTGTTTCACCGAGGGTTTCCTTGGCACATCGTAGAATCGTTTGGGTCACCCTCCTCCAGGTCTCGTTCACGGGACCAGTTGGATCCGGAAGACCTGCATCGAGCACCCTCCTTCGTAGCTCGTTGCGCTCTGAACCCCGCAGTTTCCACCATCGGATTCTGGGTTCTGTTCTTACCTTGGGTTTGCTGGGTAGAGGTATGGCCAGGTCAGCTACCAATGGCCTGTGCTGTGGTGCTACATCTTCAGCCGGAAGGACCTTCACATCCCGGACAGTTTTCAAGGCAGGTCTTCGCACTAGGATGTGGTCGACTTCCGTCCTTCTTCCTCCGCTAGCATAGGTCACCTTCTGGCTCTCCCTCTTCGCGAAGAAGGTGCTACAGACCACCAGGTCGTGGGAAATAGCCAGCTCGAGAATTCTTTCTCCATCTGGGTTCATCAAGCCGACCCCTTTACCTCCATGAACCCTTTCTACTCCTCTTCTGCCACTCCCTACGTGGCCATTCATGTCTCCAGCTATGGACAGGTAATCGCCTTCTGGTACGGACCTTATGGACTCCTCGAGCGTGAAGTAGAAATCATCTTTCTCGTGCTCGGGGCATCCGGTCTGAGGGGCGTAGACGGACATGACAGTCCAGTAACCCTCCTTCGTGTCGAGCCGCAGTGACATGATGCGGTCGTTTATCCTTTGGACAGCAGCTACCGAATCCCTGAGGGACTCTGCGACAGCTATCCCGACACCGTTCCTCTTCGTATCCTCTCCGTTGTAGAACAGCTTGACCCCTTCTGTAAGGCAGCATATAGGGCCAGCAAATCATAATTATTCGAGTAACAGTGATAAATGTACAGTGAGAAATGTAAATGTATAGACCAATACGCAAATAAGTTGCCTCCACTACAACCCCTAGAAATAGTATAATATAATATAGCTTAATATTGTTTCAGGTGTCAATGATATAGTTCTTCAGTTATGTAACTAATATTAATTGCCCAGCATGTTAGAATAGTTATAGATTTCTGTGCGGTGCAGGAGACGAGGTGGTCCAAGTCAAGGGACATTGGCCGCGGCTTCAAGGCCGTTCTATGTGCAAGTACTAGGACCATCAGTGGTGTCGGAGTAATCGTTTCCGAACGGTTTCGTGACTCGATTGTAAGTGTCGAGCGGTTCGATCGACTGATGAAGATTGTTGTCGCCGCTAAGGAGCGATCTTCCGCATCTTCTCTGCGTATGCTCCGCATACTGGCTGTTCAGATCAAGCCAATGATGAGTTTTGAAACCTGCTTGAAGGGAAGACAACAGAGTTGCCGTCGAGAGACGCTATCATTGTCGATTGTGACCTTAATGGGCACGTAGGCGCTGCGAAAGGCGGGTACAGCTGTCATGTTGGATTGGGTTACGGGTCGCGTAAGGGGTCGTTTAGTGTGCGCGCAACGCGCGACGCGATGCATGTGTAGTGGCCAAATTGATCGAGCCACGCGATTGATCGATTCGGCCACTACACATGACATCGCGTCGCGCACCGCGCGCACACTAAACGACCCCTAACGCAGACGGTGAGAGTATCCATGAATATGCGGATTAGCATAACCTCATCATAATGAACACTGTGTTTCGTAAACGCGACTCCCTGCTCATCTCGTTCTATAGTGAGACACCAAGACGCAGATAGACTTTGTCCTTGTGAAAGATCGCGACCGAAGTCTCGTCACAGACGCGAAGATCGTGCCGTATGAAACAGTCGGCCACAGTATCGTACGCTGATCTGCACTTTAAAGATCACGCCAACGAGAATGAAGCAGGTCGGGCGATGCGGTGCAGCAAAAATCAAGTGGTGGCGAATGAAAGAGAAGGAAGCAGCTGTGATTTCTAGCGTACGGTTACCGATAGTCACATCTGTCGATGAAATTTGGAGAAGGGCTACCGACGCGATACTTCAAGCTGCGAGGTCAGAACTTGGTATTACGAAGCCTGGACGACAAAAGGTGGAAAAGAAGGCATGGCTGTGGACGGATGATGTGAAAGAAAAGGTTCGAAAGATGAAAGCGCCTTAGGCCCCAGTTATACTCCTGCGGGAGCATCCGCGGAAGGGCGGGAATCGCGCCGAGACTCCTCACCTGGCCAATCGCCGCGCCTCGCCACGCCCGCCTCCGCCGTGCACCATTGGTCCGCAGGCGTTCCGCGGATGCTCCCGCGGGAGTATAACAGAGGCCTAACACCCCTCTCGCTTGGCGGGCCGCGACGAGTGGCCCGGCGAGGGGTCCCGACGCGATTTCCGTCCATCCGCTGAAGCTCCCGCGAGAGTATAACAGGGGCCTTATCGTGTGCTTCTCGGCGACAAGACAGCCGATAACTGGCAAAAGTACCACGAAGCGAAAGAAGCTGCCAAGAAGGCTGTGACCGTTGCAAAAGCCACCCTTTACAATGATGTTTACAAAAAGCTCGAGTCGCGCAATGGTGAGCGGTATTTGTACTGACATGCGAAAAACAGCCATCTCCAATCCGAGGATGTAGAGAAGTTCTTTGGCATCAATGATGAGAGCGGTCATCTTCTGACAAAGCACAAAAAGGTCTCGAAGCGATGGTGCGATTATTTTGAGGGTATTTCGACTGTAGAGTCTGGCCGTCCTTTTTTTTGGCTCCTATCCACGGTCCCATCCACAAGATCACCGTGGAGGAAACCGAGGCGGCTCTGAGTAAGACGAGATCGGCATCGCGTCACCCCATCACGAGGTGTTCATACCTGTTATGCAGCGAACACCTTATCGCACGCAATTATCAGCATCATACGTCTATCCGAGCGTGAACCTGGTCTACGACTTGTATAAAGTAAATTTTTAATTCCAGAACTCTTTTGAGGAGGCTGAAGAAACACAGAAAACCGGCAATAACTGCTATTTCTTGTAAGTTTTTTTTCTAGCTTTTCTATTATCTCGGTTTAAAATTTACGATGACGATATCGCCACATTTCAAACAGCGATGAAGTCATCGCGCAGCGATGCAATTCTTTCTCTCTCCAGCTATAGCCAGCATCATACGTCTATCCGAGCGTGAACCAGGTCTACAACTTGGATAAAGCAGTTACAACGATGTTTTGTTGCAATCAAAACTTCTAGCGCCAGGTGGGACTCGAACCCGCACCTCCCTTGACGGGGCGGGAATGCTCTACGCCATTACACCACCGTATACTTATGCTCTCCCAAAAATTTCGAATATTCGAATGGTTTCGAATACCGAAAATTTTCGAGCATTCGAAATCGAATATATTCGAAAAAGGCGATTTTTCTGAACATTCGAATTCGAACACATTCGAAAAACGCGATTTTTTGAATATTCGAATTCGAATACATTCGAAAAACGCGATTTTTTGTACATTCGAATTCGAATACATTCAAAAAACGCCATTTTTTGAACATTCGAAATCGAATACATTCGAAAAATGCGATTTTTTGAATATTCGAATTCGAATATTCGATTCGAATATTCGAATTCGAATGGAAAATCAGGCTGTATTATAGACATGATAGAAGGCAACACAGAAGAGAAAAGGGAAGCAATACATAACGGATCCCTTCCTAGTTAAGCACGAGGTTTTTATCGACAAACATCTCATAAATCCCCATGTGAGTCGTAAAAATGAGATAGAGAGCTTACACGTAGAACGATCAAAGGGCTTATGGAAGTGTCTAATTTCCTTGCTTACTGGAATACGAATTTTTCTCAAAGGAATACTAGTGTTTTGTTAATTGCTGCTTATGAGCAACAAACGAAAGGCTTACAACACATTTGAAGGAAACATTATCTGGTTGAGCCACTGTAAGCTTCTAGGTCACTTTAAAACAATCCTTTTTGAAATTGGTGGCAGACTGACTGTTAAAGAACTTTCATGAAACAATGCTTTTGCCTAGCGGTAGCTAATGAAGGACTGACGACAAAGTGCTACATGTAAATCTGTAGCAAGTCTGTCCTGCTCATCTACAAATGTAAAATATCACACTGTCGATTTTGCGGCCACAAAATGTATTACAAGTAGCTAGGAATAGGCTACCTATGAGGGCCAGTCTCATTTCGTTCTGGTGATTCACCCAAGTAAGTGGTAGGAATAAATATTTCTTATTTGCGATGAACTTGTGAATGTAATTATTCTCCAGCCAACATATTGATAAACCACGGTAAACTTCAAAAAAATAGATCGATCGATAACATCCGGCCGACATACACTGCCTCCCCTTTGTGAAGTCCGGCATACGGCCAACGTAACCATGCGAATCCCACTCCAAGTGGCCAATTCAGAACAAAAATCGATAAAATCGATCGATAACATCCGGCCGCTTTTCGGGAAGTGACTAGTATGAGGCGCTCAGTATCCGGGCACTGAGCCACCATCGTACCACAGCTTTGATTCACAGACAGAACCGTTTTGGCGACCCAAATTACCCGAGAAACCCACCAAGTCTTTTCAAAATACGCCGATACACAAATTCTTGTTGGGCATTCGAATGACACTTTTCGAATACTTGAATAATTTTTGCTTTCTGGGAAATTGCGAATATTCGAATGGTTTCGAATACCGAAAATTTTCGAGCATTCGAAATCGAATACATTCGAAAAACGCGATTTTTTGAATATTCGAATTCGAATACATTCGAAAAACGCGATTTTTTGAACATTCGAATTCGAATACATTCGAAAAACGCGATTTTTCGAATATTCGAATTCGAATATTCAAATTCGAATTAAAATCATTCGAATACCTATTCGAATGGGTCATTCGAGCATAAGTATACACCACCGGCATTGATCGGACGCAACATCCACACCTCGTGGGACCCATCAGCACTCGCCCGTATGTCGAGATGAGCCGGCCGCTGATATCAGCATGGAACCAGTTAAGCTGTGGGTCTAGATAGAAATGATTCAAATCAGTTTCTTTAAGCCTCAATTGGCTGGTACCGAGGATGTAAGCTGTTACAACGACAAAACATCGTTATAACAGATCGTTATAACGTTATAACGATGTTTTGTCGTTGTAACAGCTTACATCCTCGGTACCAGCCAATTGAGGCTTAAAGAAACTGATTTGAATCATTTCTATCTAGACCCACAGCTTAACTGGTTCCATGCTGATATCAGCGGCCGGCTCATCTCGACATACGGGCGAGTGCTGATGGGTCCCACGAGGTGTGGATGTTGCGTCCGATCAATGCCGGTGGTGTGATGGCGTAGAGCATTCCCGCCCGGTCAGAGGGAGGTGCGAGTTCGAGTCCCTCCTGGCGCTAGTTTTGATCGCAATAAAACATCGTTGTAACAGCTTACATCCTCGGTACCAGCCAATTGAGGCCTAAAGAAACTGATTTGGATAAAGCAGTTTGTAATTCCAGGAATCTTCTGGGACTGAAGGAACACAGAAAACCGGCAATAACTGCTATTTCTTGCAAGTTTTTTTCTAGGTTTTCTATTATCTCGGTTTGTGATATTTTGTATCCAGCTCTTTTAATGTATAACTGACCTTGCTCCGTGCCAACAGTCGAGGAGAAGACAAGTCCTGCTACGGGAAGTGAAGAAAACAATTTAAGAAACCGGCAAGCAAATATCATCGGAGTCCTAGGCTATCAGATTACATAAGGTGTTAACTTTATAATAGGAGGTATGCGTAACCTATTTGAGTTTTTACGCATGTACAGCTGACGCTGCTTGCCGTACACACCCGAGAAAGAAAGCCTAACTAATGCATTCTAGGAACCCAAAAAAGCTGTTAAGCATTTCTGATCACATTTTAAAGTACGTCTTTATTTAAATTATCTAGTCTATCACTGGATACATATAGAGCTGGTATTTTCAGTTTGTAACCTGTGTTTTCATGTATAGCTGACGTAGCTCCTCGCTGAAGCCGCGAAGATTCCCTCCACCAGAGCACCTCGGATCTCACGGATTGGTTAAATACCACATATTTGTTCAAGGTTTTGTGTATTAATGCGCTCTATACAAGGATCACCGGAGCACTGCGGGGAACAAATTATAGTAGCTGTGGTTAGTAGCATGCGCTTAAACAATTTTAATGCTGACACTTTTATTTATTTATTTATTTATTTATTTGCACAAAAATGTGCGCACAACTCTAAAGTAAAATAAACGGAGGGACGCGGCATGGTGAGTAATACAACGCGGTGAAAAAAACAACAAAGAAACCTCAGCAAATCGAAGTGCAACATCAGGACGTACTTTAACTTAAGTATTTGCAGGAGAGGGAAAAACTTGATGAAAAACCAGTGACTGAAATTTTTCGATGTAAGGCAGAACTAAGGACTGAGGGCTGATTAGTGGAGCTGTTGAAGGAGAAGAGCAGTGGCCCGCCAAACACTGCAAGTCGCTGTCGAAAGCGGCTCCGGTTAGTAGGTCCGTCAACTCCATCACTCCATCAACACCCGAATAACGTCTGCTGTTGGGAGAGGAAAGAATCGAAGGTTTTTAGTACTAGATAAGATACGAAACGTGACTTCGGAAAAAAGAAAGGTAAGAGCTGCAACGGTGAGCAAGAACAAGAAGGAATACTGCAAACTCGATGGTTATGAACAAAAACAAACAAAAGAACTAGAAAAATAGAAGGGAACGAGAGCATAGAAACACAATTACACTTAAACAACGTATTCAATTATATGAGAAGTAGAATTAAAAGAGGACAAAAGAACTAGGATGCTGCCTCTAGGTGATGTCAGCGAGGTGCAGTGTTAAAAGTAGGTCTACGTTCTTCAAACTCTTTCGGAAAACGAAAACATTTGGTGACTCTAATAGCAGCATTTGTAACCAACGAGCACCTCGGTAGAAAAGAGACAAACATTTTCACGGTTTTTCCGCTTTATATTTGGGAATTGAAGGCGGAACCTATTACTTTGACTCCATGTAGGCAAAAAGACCCAGTATTTGGAAGGTTTCAGTCAAGAATCTCCTTTAAGGACCTTGAAGCAGAAAACTAAATCGCTAAATATTCGTCTGTAAAGAAAACTTTTAAGGCTAAAAACCTCAAGCCTTTCCTGATAATTTGGGATTGCCCTCATGCCAAAAGAACCTGATATACATCTGCAAAATAGAATTTTTGTGAAAGACTCCTGAACCCTCTCAATTTTGCCTTGGAGCTTTTTTGAAAAGGGACTCCAAACTTTAATATAGGGATTACATATGTTTTATATAAACTTTCAGTATGGAACTTTCATTGCATTTTATGATTTTCTTTAGCACATCAATGATGTAGTGCGGAAAAAGCTTTCCGCACTACATCACTGATGTGCTTCTCAAACTTTAATACACTATTCGTGAAAATGAGAAGATCGCGAACTTCAGATACAGAAAGCAACTCACAACCGTTAACTTTATAATCCATGGCAGGGGTATCACCAATGTGAGAACTTTTGTTTTGTTGACGGGAGTTTTATTAAGTATTCTTGATACAAGCTTTTCCCTGTAAGCCAGAAACCTTTTCAGATGATGGTTCAACTCTTCACGTACTTTTTTATACTGTTGGTGGAAGAGTTTGTTCGACAGTAAGTTGAAAAGACGCAACCTCTGCAATGTAAGGTTAAAAATTTGTTTTGTAGAATGTTGAACTGGAATTCTCATTGTATCAAAGGGTATGAATTGACAACCTGGTATAGACAATGCGTCAGAATCTCTTATAAATCGTCAGTATTTTGGTAGCCTTGGAAAACCTCCCACCAATCTATGCAGCTGAAGTGTTGCTGTAAACCAGTATAATTCGACTTGTTGAAATTAGAGAGGGCAATTTACGTTGGCTAACTGTCGACATTGAAATCTCGAGGCCAACAACATTGTGGTCAGACGAAGCAAAAGGCGCAAGAATCAAAATATTTTGAAGAGGTCACTTCTGAAGACTTTGAAAGGGAAATTAGCAAAAAGTTCACAGTTAGATATCTTATCTGAAAGCCACGTTCCAGTGATGAACACGAAATCAGAGTTCATAGTACTTAAAAGTAGGTGCAGCTGATAAACTTTGTTCACAAGACTGCGACAGTTATCACACTTGATTGCTCTGGACTGCATACCATGTCCATTCAGGCGTTTCGCGAAAACCTACGTTTTGGGAGGTCCTCGGCTCGTCTCAATTCGCCACACAACCTAGACACGACTGTTTAGCTGCTTGTTGCGTTCACTGCATTCCTGCCTCAATTCATAATCGCGTTGCCGCTCCTCAGAAGTCGTGCTGCGGCGTATACGGACTTTCGAAAGGTAGCGCTGTCGCGAATTCTCCATGAGCTAGAAAGAGCAATTACCCAGTGTGACTTGAAAGAAAACACTACCTTCACGTTGCGGACACGATCGGTTCGTACTTGTCCATGCGGTAGACTTCTAAAGGGCGGCACTCAAGATGAAGCTCATCAAATATTTCGCTCACCTTTCCTTTGAGGTCACGCTGCTTCGCAGAGTGCGTGAGTTCAGCAGGAAGGAGATACTCTGGAAGCCATTCCACAACAATGCTCCTTTCCTTTTTCCATCTGAATACGCTCTGACATCTCTTGAGGCAACTTCGATATCAGAGCATACATCATTTGCTCTATAATGGGATCATTATTTTTTACGAGCACAGCGTTGATAATTTCATTTATAGAAAACTTGGAGTAATCCTCAGCAACGGCAGAGCTCGCGTTCATTTTTGCGACTTCTTGGCTCTTACTAGCAAATCTACCCGAGGTTTCTGAAGGTTTCTTCGCCGCCTTTGCTCTCTGTGACATGATGATCCGAGAAGACAATCGATTGGACGCAGCGAAAAGAAGTTAGGCAACAACAAGAAACATCGAAACGAGGATGTTAAGGAAGATATAACACAAAAACAACCGTTTAATAAAAACTCAAAAAGCGAAAACTAATAGAAGAAACAATAGAGAAGAGATACTAATAGGTAAAAGCAAACTTCACTGAGAACGCTATAAAAGACCAGCCGCTCACGAGCAGTGAATGTCGAGCATTATGGCCTTATTTCAGATTTTGCATAACCTCATGATCGGAAGGAATTCTATCGACGATGTAGTGGCACGCTTCCCACTGGACACCGCTCACTCCTACGCAAGGCCACAAATGTTCTCCATCGAGAAGCATAGCATCAGTGAGAACGCATGGTGTCATACTTTGCGGCAAGATTACTGGTAAGTTCTAGTAATGATTATGGAGTCTTGGTATTTCATGTTGATTGTTGCGTTTTTTCAATAAATGACTTGTGTTGCGTTGTCGTCCAGCTGAGTTAAATAAATTTATTTCAATCCACAATATGGCCGAAAACAATAAAATGATTAGAATTAAACTGCTATTGATGTAGATTTCTTCCCATTTTTAACTTTAACTCCTCCTTCGATATTTCGAACTGTAATTCCTCCATCCTCAATTTCTATTATCCGCCTCGGGTCGCATTTAGGGCGACTACCGCTCGCGAGGAGTGTACAAGATTCATGCCTATGACATGATATCTTTTACAACGTTTAACCGTTTTTATTTAGGTGTGTTAATTACAAGCCACATCGGGCTAATTACAAGCCCAAGTCGATCGAACTGTATACATCCACTGTTCGCTTAAGTGCGTTCGTGTGAGCGTTGCTTCGCCTTGCCTGTTGTCGCTCAGAGTTTGGTCGAGACCATTCAGAGGTTGTCGGGCTGTCGTTCTCTTGGATTACTTCGATGTCGTTATCGTCCTCGACCTTCGTGTACCTTACTCTAAAAGCTTCGTTAAATAACACACGTATATGTAGATACAACAGATATGACATAATACTCCGTATCAGCCATCCAGATCTAATCTATTTAAAATTGAAGGAAAACGATAAGCTAACCCTGTATGTATTAAAAGATCCAAAAAGTAAAATCTAAAATCTTCCAGTGCGACCAGTTCTCAGCTCTTCTTCGGACATTTTCGACCGCTGCCGCGCCCGTGCAACGCGCAAGTGGCAGCCTTAGCGGACATATGTATCTTGCAGGTTTTTGAACTGCCCTTGAACGTTCCTCACTGAGAGTTCTACAATACCCATAAGAAATTTGCTTCCTCTACCTTCTAGCCGAAACAACTAATACTCACAGTCCACAGATCATTGAAGGTCTACCTCTAAGTCATCAACACCTTTCTCCAAGCAGAATTTCTCTCAGAGGCAACCTTGCATTCTAATGACCTCTCATCCCATGTACATGGGTGACGTCGAATTGCGTCGATTATAGGTGGCATTTCATCTTCCGAAAACGTTGTCTCCATTTTTGGTCTCTTGTAAGCTGTCCCTTGATATACGAGACGTACGTTCCCTTCTGTTCAGCTTCTATAACTAATCCTAGTATATATAAAAGGCTTAGCTATACCGCAGATTGCACACTTCGGATGTAGAATTTATCAACTCTTTATAACCATGGAAAGAACGTGTGCTTTGGATATCAATTGCATGCGTGCGGTAGAGGGGGTAGGTCCAATAGTAGTTTTGAAGATTCTGCTCTACCGTACCGCACTTTAGTATTCCATATACCAATAACAATTTTTGTCTTAAAAAATAAAAATATAAAAATAATAATAAATAATAAATAATAAATGGAAAACAAGGAAAAAATAAGATAAGATGGTTGAAGCGCCTAAAAAATAAGATAAGATGGTTGATGTGTTCTATTCTCAGGTTCGGAAACCTCCTCATGGACGTTTAGCGGTTGACGATTGCACGTAGCTTATAGAAGAGAGAACGAAAATCTATAGAGCAAACTGACCTGATATTTTCAGACCTTTTTCATTAATTTCCTGTTTTTCCTTTTTCCACAAAGAATCGTCACCTAAAACAGGAACGCAACAGCTTACAAAGTGAAAAGGAAACATCTATATGTCTCCGATTATATACTAGACAACTTAAGTAAAGACGAAATTCAAAAATTTGAACAGAAATGTCTAGCAGTTCTATCTCGTTCCTATAATGATCGATGGAGGGCTTGTGTCCGGTTTCAGCACGAAGAGCGCTCAGCCAAAAATGAAAAGAACAGGTTACAAGCTCAATACTAAAGCTCTATGTGAGTCCATTTACAAACTCGGGAAAGTATCGAACGACATAGTCTAAAAGTCCGATGATAATTTCGTAACAGTTTCTTAAAATCGTCTCCTTCACTACCCGTAGCAAGGCTTGTCTCCTCCTCGACTGTTGGCACGAAGCAAGGTCAGCTATACATTAAAAGAGCTGGTTACAAAATATCACACAAAGCTAGAGAACAATTTTAATAAAAATTAGATAATTTCCAAACCGAGATAATAGAAAAGCTAGAAAAAACTTAAAAGAAATAGCAGTTATTGCAGTTTTCTGTGTTCCTTCAGCCTCCTCAAAAGAGTTCTGGAATTGAAAATTTACTTTATACAAGTCGTAGACCAGGTTCACGCTCGGATAGACGTATGATACTGATAATTGCGTTCGATGAGGTGTTCGCTGCATAACAGGTATGAACAACTCGCGACGGGGTGACGCGATGTCGCTCGATCGATATGGATACTCATCGCGTCGCGCCGCGATGCTGCTCTGAACGCTTCCCCTTACACGTACGTACGCCTCAGTTTGTGTACAATGTGGAAAATTTCACGTCACCATATCCGATGCTACGCTCAAGGCGGTCGATGCCCATGGGCTGCCCCACCCTCCTATCACTGCGCCGGAGAAGGTAATGTAAATGTAAGAGCTAAACAGGAAAAATTTTTGAAACCACGCAACGTGTGATACTTTAAATTATAAAGTGCGAGCATGGATTAGAATTGGAGCGCGATCTGAAGAAAAAATACTACATAAGTATGAGAAATAATCAACAATTTCTCATAAAAGTAGTTTAAGTTTCTTTAACACGCCTTTTGCATTGCCAACACCATACTTAAATTTTACGAGCTTGTTCTTAATTGTTAAATAATTGAAAATATACTTGCAACAGTATTACCTTTATAACCACTGCAGCACAAAACGTAAAAAACTGTATCGACTCAATAAAGAAAATCATTTTAGATAAATATGCTCTAGATATCATTCCGTAGTGATCTAAGATATACAGGGTGTCTTAAAAAATTGTATACACCGTTTGAAAGGCAATAATTTTGTAATAGTAAAGGTACTAAAGAAGTTAAGGTTTCATATAAAGGCTTAAGAAAATAGAAATTTTCTGACATATGAAAGGCATGGAATGCGCCACGCACTCGTCTGAAATTTTCCATTCAGCCCATGCACAATCAATCGAGCCGGAAGTGCAACGTTTCAGGTGGGGGGACGGCGCATTATTAACTATCTGCATGCCGCAGAAATTTCGGTACCCTGTGCTTTCATATGAGTCTCAAACATCCTCCAAAGCTTCACTAGCAGCAATGTTAGAGCCTTTCACAAAGTATCTTTATTTTTCAGAATACTCTCCATTTTTCACAAGCTATAATGTGTAGTTAAGTTGTAAACTCTAAAGTAAGCACAAATAAATCGAAGCGGCCTCTTGTAAAAAATTAACGTGTATTCAAGCGAAACACAATCAATCGCGTGTAAAATGGAAAATTTCAGACGAGTGCGCCGCGCATTCCATGCCTCTCATATGTCAGAAAATTTCTATTCTCAAACCTTAGCTTCTTTAGTACCTTTACTATATACAAAGTTATCACCTTTCAAACAGTGTACATTTTTTGAGACACCCTGTATACGAGCAAGTGCAATATTTTGTATATGTAAGATAGTGGAAGTGTGGAAGGCTTCGCTTCAAATTAAATTCGACATCTTTATTGTATAACTTAACAGAAATCCTATTTTTACTCATATTTTGATACCAAAATAAGTACGTTCAAGAACAATAATTTTTTGTGAATAGTATCCGCTAAATTTTTACGTAATCACAAGGATCATATGGAATCCTACTAATATAAAAGCGTTAATCCGTCTGGCCGTATGTGTGTTCTTGTGTCGCTAACCTGTGTAACCCTGTGAAACGTGTCGAAAATGTAAAATAACATGCACGTGCATTTAAAATCTGACAAGATTAAAATGACGCGATTGATGACGAAAATTGGCGGAAAATAGTCAGATTCAAAGGAGAGGATGGTGGGATTTAATCAGACGACCAATGTCGTTGGTTAATGTCGATTTCCGCCTCAGTTGTCGGTTTTTGCCAGATTGAACTGTGAGATTATAATTTTGTGAGACACGATTATAATGGCCTTCACAGCAAGTGGTAGGCTTCAATCACCGAAAGCAAAGAATGTCATCTAAACGTGAAAATAACATGTTATAAAGAAAAAAAGTTCTACTTGACTCCTATTATGCGGTTAATACCTTATATAAACTGACTCTAAAACTCCTATGATAATTGCTTACCAGTTTTTTAAATCCCTTCCTAAATGTCCCCAGCAGGTCTGGCCTTTTTATCATCTGCGGGAAATATGACCAACGTTACCTAAACATAAGAAGAACAGGTTGCAAATTGAAAAAACTCTATGTGACTCTCATTGTGAAGTGAACACCTTGAGTAATGATATGTCTAAAAATCCAATCATAATTGGTTACCTGTTTTTAATCGCTTACTAAAATGCAATCGGCACAGCTTCTCCCATTTTCGGCTGTGGGCAGCAACCAATGTAACCTAAACATGAAAAGCACGGGTAGAAACTCTAAAACAAATCTCTACATAACTCTAATTATAAAGTAAACATCTTATATAAAGATATAGTCCAAAACTCTGATCAGAAATTTCTCCTCAGCAAGAAGCAACGTCATCTAATATTATAAGAACAGGTTGCAAGCTCAAAAATGCTCTATATGACTTGTGTTATAATGCAGGCAACATATTTAAAGATATGCTCTTAAAATCCGACAAGGTTTCTTTCCAGTTTTTTTTTTCTCAGGAATGAGTGAAGGTGGGCTCGTCTCCTCGTATTTGTGCTAATTAAGGTTACCTAAACATGAAAGGGTGAAAACAGGTTGGAACATTAGTGATAAGGCTGAACATGATTCCTGCTATAAAGCTGACAACTTAAATAAAGAGGTACACTAAAGGTCCGATCACGACTGCTTACCAGATTTCCTTATCATCCATCGGAAGGTCTTTAGGAGAACTTTTTTGGCAGACGTCGGCAGGGAGGATTGTCATCTTATGATTAAAACAAATGATTAGGAGAACAAAAATAAAACTCACGCAAAAGAAGTCGCGGATGTGAAATAGAGCAAGCACAAGAGTAAAAAAACCTCAACACAGCGCTTTTCACCGCGATTACGCGGCATTACGCAATTTCACGTAATCGCGGTGTTAATCGCGTGCCGTTCATAGCGCACACTTCCAGAGGAAACGTGATGATCGCGTCGTTACGACAGTGGTCTTCGTGTCGCTACTCAAACGCTCTGAGCGCCCCTAAGGCCTCATGCATACTGCCCGTCGCCGCGATGGAATCGCGGCGATGAGTTTTGCAGAGCGACGCAAATGAATTTGAACTTCTCAGTGCTCGTCGCATCGCTCATCGCTCTAGGGAGCGCGACGGCGAGGACCAACGCTAAACACCGCGCGTGACGTGGAAAAGTATGCCATGCCCGCGATGGGCGCGGGAAACCATCGCGCGTGAAGACCGCCAATGACTGACTTGTGGTAGTCATTCGATCGAAAAATCAGCGCCATTATCCTCCCTCGGAAAGTCTGCAACCTACTCACAGACACGTAACGAATGGACGGTTTTGCTGGTATAGACGAGCCTCGCACAAATCGTGGTGCACGCAACAGCCAGCGTATCCATTGATTGCGTTACCACTCGCAGGCCACACTCGCTTAGAAAGGGAGAAATACTGAATTCTTTACTGAAGGTGTACCGCAATTAAATATGTAAATATCCGAACAGTCCGCACGAGCGCGGAAGTAATATGCGCCCACCTCATAAGGGAAGTGATTAGGATTGACTCTCATAACCTTACTTTGATACTTTGATGGTCCTTTTGTCGGCTGGAGGTCTTCTCAGCGGGGACCACAACTCTTCGAGACCGCTCGATCTCTGGCTGTGTGCATCCAGTGAGGCAGACTCCACTCTCTGAAAGATCTTGAGAATGAGTCTGCCCATCGCGTTGGCGGTCGTCCCAGTGGTCTCTTGTGGTCTCTCGGGAGCCACTCTGTGACACGGAGACTCCATCTATCGTCCTTTCGTCGAAGCAAGTGTCCGGCCCAGCGATATTTGGACTTCTTCATGTACTGTAGCGGGTCTGCTAATTGCGACTTCTCGCGTAGCTCCGAGCTTCGTAGGCCTTCTTGCCATTGCTGACGAAGGCTTGTCCTCAGAAGACATCTCTCCAGTGCACGATGCGTAGTTTGCATTGCTCTGGCGATTGTCTTGTTGTCGGGCCAGGTTTTCGTCGCGTAACACATCGCAGGCAGTACAGAGGCATTGAATATCGAGACCCTGAGGACGGGATCCTTGACCTGATCGGTGACTTCGCGAATCGAGCTGAAGGCTGCCCATGCTGCGCGTCTTCTGCGGGCGATTTCAGGAGCGAGGTCGTTATCCATGTTCAGCTCTCTTCCCAGATAGACGTAGGAGTCGACCTGTTGTAGAGTGACTCCATTTAACCTTACGAGTCCCGTGTCACACCATTGACCATAAACTGCGTTTTGGACATATTCATGTCCAACCCAATCTTCATACCTGCCAAATTGAGCTCGTTCAGCATTTCCTCGACTTCTGCCGTGCAGGTAGAGATAAGAACAATATCGTCGGCGAAGCGAAGGCTGCTGATCCGTTTACCGTCGACAAGGTAGCCTTTATCATCCCAGTTCAAGACCTTCATGGCATCTTGGAGTGCCGCTGTGAATAGCTTAGAAAAAATCGTGTCTCCCTGCCGTACGCCTTTCCCGATAGGAATCTTAAGCTTTCGATCGAACAACTGGATGGTGGCCGATGTGTTCGAGAGGCATTCGTCGAGAAGTCGGATGTAGGGCGATGGCATACCAGCATGCACTAGCGCGTTCAGAATGGCGTTGATTTCCACAGAGTCGAACGTTTTCCGATAATCCACGAAGACAAGGACAAGTGGGAGGTGGTATTCGCGGCTCCTCTCGATGAGCTGTGAGACAGTCTGAATATGGTCCATGCAGGAGAAATCCTTGCGAAACCCTGCTTGCTACACTGGCTGATACTCATCCAAGCAACGCTCCATACGATTGAGCAGTATCTTGGTGAAGATCTTGTAGACAACCGAGAGAAGACTGATAGGTCGATAGTTGTTGATATCCTTGGTTCCTGAAAGATGGAACCCGCCTGCCTGGTGATGCGTGCCCAGGGAGTTACGGATTGACCGCTTAAAACCAGGTTGTTCGGTCGTGTTATATTTGCTGGGTCTCGCTTCAATCATCAGATATCTTGCATTTTGGTTAGTGGATATATCTTACTTTTTGTCGTATTTACTAGCCCTCTTAAAAAATGGTTATTCTTTGATATTTCTTCTTCAAAACATTCTTGATCATTCGATCTTTGAAACTTACCCACCTCTAGTGTTTTGTTACTTTTTTGGGAGAGTGGGGTGCCTGCTGAAAAAGAAAACCTGCCCCTTGGCCAGTCGATTGTGATTAATTCTTATTTTCTGTCAGTTACTAGTTGATTTGATTTATTGTCCGATTTTGTTTTACTTTCATTTTCTATTTCCTATTACAGTTGTCTCCAATTCTGGTTTCTGACTGTTCCTGTTTTGGTTTGGTAGTTTATAGTTTTGGTTTGGTTTGGCGCGTCATTAGCGACGTAGTAAATAAATAAATAAATAAATAAATAAATAAATAAATAAATAAATAAATAAATAAATATCCTCCTGCTGACCTTTTTTGAAGATTAGAACTGTTTTCGACTCCTTCCATGAGTCCGGAATCCTACCAAGTCGAAGGCAGTGGTTGAAGTGCTTGGCAAGAATTAAGCAGAGGGCACTGCCACCCTCACGAAGGAGGTCAATAGAAATGCCGTCCGGTCCGGGAGCAGTGTCTGGCTTCATCCTTCTGATGGCATGAGCAACTTTTGATTCCAGAATAGGAGGTACTTCCTCAGCTGGTGGGATCAAGCATTTGGGGACAGTGCTGGAAGAACAAAACAGATCTATGTAGAATTCTTGAACGATGGTCTCCATCGCTCTTCGAGACGTTTGCGATGTTCCATCCTTGTCCACAAGGGCTGACATTATTGCCTTCTGGTCGCAGAGATC